>VZRN01001378.1:275789-286713 GCA_013397935.1 Dasyornis broadbenti
CTTTCTTCCTTCCTTCCTTCCTTCCTTCCTTCCTTCCTTCCTTCCTTCCTTCCTTCCTTCCTTCCTTCCCTTCAGATTTGGAAAAGCGACGACAGGTTGAATGAATCAAGAGCCTTGGTTTCTCCGTACACACGGCAATCAGACCCTTTCAACAAGCCGTCATATTTGTCCTTAATTTCGACTTTCCAAAGCACTGTTCTCATATTCCACTGTTTGAAATGTAGGAAGATTTAGCATAATTTGGAGGTCAGATTTCTAAATAAGCCTACTTTAAATAATAAGCTCACACGGGAGATTGTCAGTATCTTTATTTTGTATACAGTTTACACACTGGCACCGCTTTTTAAAACCCTATATGTGGGTTAAAACTCAATTTTACAACCCCCATTTATATGAGATGTAGGTTTGACATCTGTTTGCCAGAGTGTTTTGCACTTAGCCTAACACCCACTATTAAATGACAAAATTGTGGCAGGCTGTCAAAGCCAGCTGACTGACAGCTGCTCTACTTTACAAAAAAGCCCCATTCAAATATTTGCAGGGTTGAAGCTTTCTGTAACGCTGTCGCCATTCTCCCCGTTATTTAGCATGTAAAATATAAGTCAAAGTTTTAAAGCTGCTTTCCAAAATGTTGCCATTTTTCCATATAAAAAGAGCGAGCGGTGGTTGCTGGCGGGGATCCAGCGCCGAACGCATTGGGTGGATATTTCGCTGGGTCCCCGCGTTCCTCCTATCTGCACAAACCCGATAAAACTGTCATTTAGCAGCGTTTCTTAATATTGCAGCTAATTAGAGCCGGCGTGTTATTGAAGTGAGAGCAAAAATCCACTTAAAAGAGAGGGGAGGGAGGTGGGTGGAAAAAGAAGGGAGGGGAATTTTCCGTGCAGGCAGAGGTACGCAACCGGGCACGGCTCACAGCGACACCCCCCCGGGAAAAGGGACAGGCTCTGGGGAGGGGACACCGAGGGCATCCCGGCACTCCAGCAGCGGCACCCCCCTTCCCTTTTTGCCCCCACCTCCAGGGGTCCCTCTGGGCAGCTCTGGAAGGACGTGCAAGGGACAGCGCTAGCGGAGCGCGAGCACTGAGCCTTAGCCGAGATCTCTCCCACATCTAACCCCACGGATAAGGATGTAACATGTAATTCAGGTCGTTAATACACGCCCGTCCGTTCCCCTGTTCCTCCTCCGAGCGTCAATATGAGTCTGTAAAGGGCAACGGCGTTTTAAACTTAAAAGCAAACTGCTCTTTATTCCAACATCTCTAATCATTGTATGTGACTGAGCAACTCAAAATAGCTGACGAGGTAATCCCTGCATGCTAAGGAGTCTTTGCAGCAATTGCTGGGGCTTATTTGAAACTCGGGTGCTTCCCGTAGCTTTTGCGAGACAAGCAAGGCTCTGGCTGGCAAGCGAATCGGAGGTTAATGCTGGAGGTGGGGGGATGTATGTATTAATTTATTTTTTGAAAGAGGGCTAGGTCCACCCCCTAATAAAAGAAGGAGACAGTCCGACCATAGGAAGGTGGCTGCCCGCGGTGTCCGTTCCCAGCGCTCTGGCCCCGGCACCGTTGGTCGCCCCGCAGGGTACAGGCAGCCACCACCCGCCTGGATGCTACAGCCGGCTCCACCGGCGGGCAAAGCCATCCCTCTGTTCCCCTCCTCCCACCCTCCCTCCCCGCCGCACATCCTCGGCACAGACGGGCAGACACACACCCGCACAGCCGGAGCAGAACGGAAAACGGGGCACTCTCAGCTTTACTCGAAAATCTTTAGCTGATTTGTGTCCATTTTAATAACATCTATCTACTTTCTTTCCTAGAGCGGTTGTCATGTTGGCAGAAAGGGACAGGAAAAGAGTATTTCGGGGAGGGAAGAAAAAAAAGGAAGAAAACTAACGGTGCTATCTAGGAAAGGGGAGGTGATGGCAGTGAGCGGTACAGGGCGGAGGAAGAGCGGACCCTCCGCAGCGATCCTGAGCGGAGAGGGGGAGGTTGACAAAGCCCGGCTCTATCCCGAGGGAAGGCCAGGAGAGGGGGAGCGAGAGGGCGGAGGGGGACTCTGATCCTCCCTGTGAAATCCAAGTTTATTGTCAACAAAGGAGGGTCTGGCCGGGCTTGGAGCCTCCGCGGTCCCGAACTGTCGGAGGCAGGGTACGGCGGGGGGGCGCGGGAGCCGGTCCCTGGGCGGCCGGGGACCTTCAGGGTACGGCGGGGAGGGTAGCAGCAGGGTCCCAGGGCGGCCGAGGCAGACGCGGGGAGGGACGGGAGGAGGCTCGGGGAGTCCCACAGCGCAGCACAGGTGCGGGAAGCAGCACCTAGGGGTGGCTCTTCCCTTCCGGGAGGCATCTCTCCCAGAGAAAGGGGCAGGTGACAGTGGCCCAGCAGGAGCGGAGAGGCAGAAATGCAAGGTTAGAGGAGAAAGTGCGTGTGAGAGAGGGAAAGGGGAAGAGAAAGAGGAGGAAGGCTCCGGGCTCCACCTCCCCGCTCTGCGCGGCGCTCCAGCTGCTCTCAAACCAACTGCTCAATTCTATTCATTGCCGCCACGGAACAAAAAAGTGGCTATTTATTAGAATACTTGTTTGGTATTGTTCGGTGCCACACAAAAGACGTTTCATTATGTTGGGGTGGGGAGAAAAGCCCCTCTCTTTTTTTTTCCCTTTCCTTTTCTTTTTTTTTTTTTCCTTTTCTCTCCAGACCGAAACAATAACTTGGAATTGTCTTTAAAGTCTTTTCTATCAATAATAAATTTCATTTTCTTCTCTGTCTCCCGCTCTCCCTCTCTCCCCCTCTCCTGTGCAGTGTGTATGTGTGTGCGTGCGCGTGTGTGTGTGAGGGGGAGAGAGAGAGAGCGAGTGAGCGAGAGAGCGCGAATGGTGAGTGTGCGTGTGTCGCCGGGCACTCGTGGCTCGGGCACAGCCGCCTGGGAGCTGCGGCTGGGCGAGGGGCGAGCAGGAGACCGCCGGCTCCGTGTCGCTCTGCCCTGCACCTGCGGGCACGGGCGGAGGAAGGTGTGAGCTAGGCTAGAGCAGAGGAAAAAAAAACAAACCAAAAAAGTAATAATAATAATAAGGCTGCCCCTTCAGATGATATATTGGGAGGAGGCTGGAGCTGGAAGAGCAACTGTAAGTGTGCCTCTAACTTTTGAGGGGGTCTTCACCCTGTCTTGGGAATGGAGGAGGGGAAGCCGGCGAGGGGAGGGCTTCCAAGTTACTTTTGCTTCAAGGAGGGAAGAGCCGTTTGCAGTCACTGGGTTATCGGCTGTGACACGGATTGGGGGGGGTGCGGGTGTGGTGTGACAGNAGCACTCAGCGTCCGCTCCGCTTACACGTTCAAAGATTAACATGTCGGTGCGCGGGTGCCATTTAGTGAAAGGTGTCTTGGGCAAAGAATCAATTTCGCTGTGACTGACCGGTGGGCTTGGCTGTATTAATACTGCCAAAAAAAAAAAAAAAAAAAAGGGGGAAATCAATAGGCAGAGCAGCCCTCAGCTATTACAATTAATGCCTGCTTAATCTCTCCCCCTCGGAGAGAGCATTCACATGGGCTCCCAGCACTGCTAATGCGGCCGGGCTGAGCCCGGCTCGATCTTCCCAAGGAACGGGGATCCCCGGGTCCGGTTCTCTATGCAAGTGACAGCTGCCGGGACCTCTCGACGGGGAGGCTGTGCCCAGCATTTCGAAGTCCCAGCCCGAAGGTTAGGGCTGTCTGTTGTGGTCCCACCCGGGGTCTTACCCTCCCTACCCAGCTCCAAAGTGGCTGTAGAGTTTCTCACTATTGCTGTAAAGTATCGGGATATTAAAAAAGGTGAAAGGGATTTTCCCTCTCATAATTGACGGTGGTATTTGGGGTCGATCAACAGGCAATGCAGCGAGGTTGTACATCTATCGATCGGGGAGGGGACGCGTTTTGGCTGAATCTCTTTTCAGAAACAGGTGTTTAAACATGATAGCGGCTCCAGTCAATTAACCCATTAAAACCCCGTTTTATCGCATTGATTCCCGCAGGCTACCATAAAAGATTATGTTTTGAAAGCCTCTTTGTTAAGGGCGGGGGTGGGAGTTTGGATGGATGGATGGATGGATGGATGGATGGATGGATGGATGGATGGATGGATGGATGGATGGATGGATGGATGGATGGGGGTAGGGAGAGTGGTTGCAAATTGTCCCCAAACGCACAGTATCGAGCAGGCAGTAAGATGCCAAACTACCCTTTCTTCCCACTAAGCCAGGTTGCCCCAGCATCTCAGCGCGCCCCGTCTTCGCCCGCCTTTCCTGGTCCCGGCTCCGTGGAGGGGTAGAGCGGCCGCCGCGGGCCCGGGGGGCTGACGCCATCGTCTGCCCGCCGTGGGCCGCCCGGTTGCGCAGACCCTGTGACAAAAATTGACACATCCATCTCTAGAAGGCATCTCCCGTGAGGGCTACACTTCCCGCCCGGGGAGGAGGGGTCCAGCCGGGGGCGGGGGCAACCGCCCTGCACCGGCTGCGGGCCGGGTCAGGCTGTGGGTGCAGATCAACCGTAGCCCTAGCTATTTGCAAGGTTTGTTATTCCTAAAAAAGGACAGTCTGTGAATAACCTGCCTCACCCTTCCCCCCGCCCCAGCACTTTTTTCAGGTTGGCCAGTCTTTGCTGTAAATTATTTATTTGCTTAAGGTCTCAGTAGCGTTTTTACTATCCCGCCTTACGGTGGCTGCCAGGGAATCCGTTTAAGGAGAATGTGAAGTATCAGTCAGTGATCTGCTGAAAAACAGAGGACAAACGCCCCTTTCCCAAAAGGCAAATAAACATGGGATCCCGACACCGACCAAGTAACCGGGAGCTCCCGTTGGTGGGAAAGAAACCGGGTTTTTCTCTTCCCTTCGCTGGGATTCGCTATCCGTCTTCCCATGCCCAGAATGCTGCACTGGATGGAGCAAGAGGGTTATGTATTTCCTCTGAGTACCTTTAATTTCCAGATCGGCGGTCTGAGATTATTTAGATGTTTCTAGTTTTGCCCTTGTTTGCTGTTTTCTGAAGTAAGCACTGAATGCACGACCGAAAAGGTTTGAAACCGTGTCAAAGTGATGTTTTAATCTCATTGAAAAGTGTATTAAATGAGAAGATGTAATTTGTATGGGATGTTTTGATGAAAGGAGAGATTGGAGTGGATGATACTTTCGCTCTCCTGTGAACCTCATGTCATGTTTATATTGAAGTCTGTGTAGCTAATCTAATTTGCAATAACAGGATGGCCTGCAAGAAAGAAGCTTCTATATTATCTTTTTTTATTCCTTTCCTCCTTAATTTTTTTACACAAATTCGTTCTGACTTGCCAAGAATGATGCCTTTGCAATTTGGGGGTAACTGACGAGGACGCAAACCAGAAATATTACCTTTATGGTGTTCTGAGCGACGCGCCACAGACATAACCACCCAGGCTGCCCTTCTGGAAATGGGAAGCCACATTTGGGCTTGTGAAGCTCTTTTGCTGTGACTGACATTTCAGCAGCACAATTTTAAAGATTAACTGCGTAATAACTCCCCGTGTAGTTCTAGTCCGACAGACTCTCTATCCCTGCAGCTCTTCCTTTTCCTTTAGACGTTTACAGTTACAAAACCAAACTTTTAAAATATTTTCCCTGTGGTGGAAAGTAAATTGCTGGGTAGTTTTTTTTGTTTTGTTTTTGTTTTGTTTTGTTTTGTTTTGTTTTGTTTTGTTTTGTTTTGTTTTGTTTTGTTTTGTTTTGTTTTGTTTTGTTTTGTTTTGTTTTGTTTTGTTTTGTTTTGTTTTGTTTTGTTTTGTTTTGTTTTGTTTTGTTTTGTTTTGTTTTGTTTTGTTTTGTTTTGTTTTTGTTTTTTTTTTTGTTTTTGGGGTTTTTTTGGGGGGTGGGTTTGTTTCTTAATGTGGGTTTGGTTTTTGGGTTTGTTTTTTTTTTTGTGGGTTTTTTTTTTTTTTTGTTGGTTTGGTTTGGTTTTTTGTTTGTTTGGGGTTTTTTGTCTAAAGGGCCACTCGATAACTCGAGTGTAAAAAGTAAATTGTCTGGCTATCCTTTTGGGTAGAAACTCCAAACCGTAAAAAATAGGATAGTGCTAACCCTCATCTCCCACGAGGTGCCGTGCCATCTGATCAGCACATATTCCTGGCATGTGCCTTAATAATAATAATTTTAAAAAAAATTAAAAAATCTGAACAGACTTGAAAATCAGATCTTTTGTATAATGCAAGAAGGTGTATTCAGCCTGTTAATTACAGGGAGTTCTGTCATTGGAATGTTATCAATGACCTGTTCAATTTTACTGTAATTACTAACAAAATTAGACAAGGATGGATCACAATACAGGACATTCCTCTTTCGGAACAATACTGTGCTGGAAGTCGAGCTGATGCGTAGCAGAAACAAACATTTTAGAAAAATGCTCCTGCTGGCAAAACTTCGTAAAGACACGACTCTATTTTTTCTACCGACTCGGAAGTCCCACCGGGAGAAGGATCCGGGCCATTCCAAGGCGAGGGGACACTCAGAATGTCCTGCCTGGAAGAGGAGTGGGGAGGCAAATCTCTGCTTAGGCGCGTCCCGCCGTCCCACCGAGGTGTGCCTCGACTTCCCCCTGGCAATGTCTGTCCCGGGAGCTGGGCTGCGAGGGGACACCCCGTGGCACACTCGCCCGCCGGGACCCGCGGTCGCCTTGGGGCTGCCGCCGGCTGCAGCAGAGATCAGACATGCGGAGAGATCGATACTACTTATTTTAGGCGCAACGAAAATATAAAGCTCATTTTCAAAGCCAGTGAAAACTAGAAAGGAAGGAGAGAAAACAGAAAGGCTGGGATATACAAACTCTTCGGAGAGGGGCAATTTATCGACACTGTGATGACAGTGGTGATGCAGAATTCCTTTAGAAAAATGGCTTCAGCCTCCCTTTTATCTGACACAATAAATACATAAATAAATGGAAGTACCTACAGGGAGCAACAGCCTGCCTTTTGGCCGCTTTGATTTTGCCCGGAGCAGGCTGGTCCTGAGTACACCCCTGGGTTCCGTGTCGCGCCCCCTGCCCAGCACCCGCGCCCCGCTGGGCGGGCGGCTCCCGGCAGCCGCGCCTCTCCGGCCCGGGTGTGCAGGGCACCTGCCTGCACTCATTAGGACTTCAGAAACCTTTCCACGCCGTCCCGCACCTCCCTCGGCGTTCCCCCGCCGTGCCTCCCGACTTTGCCCAGGGGCATCCCCGCAGGACATTCTCAATGCTAGTGGCCCTGGTTGCCCCCTCCCCGCGTGCTCCCAGCGTGGCGGTGGACAAGCCATTGGTCGGGGTGGAGATAGAGGGAAAGTGGCCTGGGAGCCACTGACCCCCGCCCGAGCCGCTCCGGGGTCCCGCAGCGGGACCGCCGCTCGGGTCGCGCTGCTGTCGCAGCAGCCCGGGCTGTCTGGGAGCGGCGGCCGGGAGCGGGGTGCGCAGAGGCGGCGGCAGGACAGCCCTTACCCTCGTCACGCTTCCAGCTGGTTGGCACGGCTCTCCTGGGCGAAGGGGGGAGACATTTCTCGTCAGGGAATTTTAGCCCTTTCCTCCCCCGCCCTTTTCTTTTTCCCCCCTTCCCTTTCATTCATAAACCTGGTGGCTATAGACGCAGCTTGAATATTGACGTCTCTTCCCCCAACTGCTCCTCCGTTAACCCAATTACAGAATTCATCAAGAACTGTGTTGAATTATCTCTTTCCATACAGTATCAGCATTAGCCTAATTAAAAGCTATAATGTCTGATATAATGATTAAATCGTTAGCTCTGCTGTAGGGAAGCAATATTTTGTTTTCCCTTCAATTAGAAGCTGATTGAGGTTTTCAGAGCAGGTCAGCTGTGAAATTTGAATTATATGTGTGAGTACCGTTCACAGGGTGAGCCCCTACTCGAAAGCTCCAGAGATTCTCCATACGCTTTTACCCAGCAAGCTGAGAAAAGACAACAAAACACAGAGAGAGCCCGTAGCTGATTTGGGACTGGGGCTGTAGGATGGCACAGAACAGTTATTAACGCTGGAAAAGAAACCAAGACTTTATTCAGGCGCCCTTTTTCCACCATCCCATCTCGACTGGGTAGCAAGCAGGTCGTGTTGAAAGCTGTGATCCCCGAGTCGCCAAATCACAGAGGCAGGAAAATGTTTCCCCTCTCTCCTTTGCCTGCCCTTTCTGCTCCCTCCCGGTTTGCTCCTTTTGGCCCCGGTGGCGGCACCCCGGGAGCGAGGGAGTGCTTTGCATTTCTTGCTGGCTGGGGGGTTTTGGAGTGAAGTGACAGAGGAGCTGCAAGCGATCCCACTCCCTCCCCGCCCCAGGTTTCAGACAGGGCTGGCGAGGGATCAGGCAGACTCTCTCACGAGCATCTCCCCACGGCATCGCCCCGGCGCGGGCTGGCGCTCGCCAGCCCCGACCCGGGGCGAAGGCGAGGGAGGCACGGCGGCAGCCAGCAGACGGCGATCGCCACCTGCTCCGGGCGCCTGGCTCGGCCTCGCCGCCCCGCTGCCCCCTCGTCGTCCCCCGGGGCACAGAAGGCACAGAAGGCACAACGCCTGCCGGGCCCGCGGCGGGCGACCCCTGCCCAGAGGGGGCGGCCCTCCAGGAGCAGCTGGGCCCTGGGGGAGGCACCGCCCGCAGAGCAGCATCCCCCCTTGCTGCGCGGAGGTGGTGGCAGAGCCGTGGTCGGGGGAGGCCCTTGTCAATGCGACCGGCCTGCGAGAAGCCCACGCCGGTATCTGTCCCCTCCGCGGGCCCGGGGAGTGACCGGGGCCGCGGCCGGACCTTTAGCCAGCCCTGGTCCTGCTCCCAGCGCGGAACCTCCTCTCCGCCTCCCCTCTTGACTTCCCTGCAGCGTTCACCCAGCACACACCCGGCCGCCCCCACCTATTTCCTCCACCACCCCACTCCTGGTTCTTTGCAGCCCCATTTTCTGCAGGGGAAAGTCCAAGGACCTCTCATCTTCGGGCGCAGTCCCTACCTGCATTACCCCAGCCCCGCGGATCTCTCTTGGCTTTTCTTCCTTCCCCTGTCAAACGACATTCACAAAAGTGCTTGTCCTCGTT
Source organism: Dasyornis broadbenti (assembly GCA_013397935.1). Lineage (NCBI taxonomy): Eukaryota > Metazoa > Chordata > Aves > Passeriformes > Dasyornithidae > Dasyornis > Dasyornis broadbenti. The sequence goes on from VZRN01001378.1 coordinate 284,835, forward strand.
CATTGTCCCGCGAATCGGGATCTGCACTACCTGTACCACAGAAGAAAAGTTCCTGTCTGCCCCCGCGAACTGGTTTTTAAACTTTCTTCTCCCCGTTCAGTCGATAGACACCTCTCGGCCGACGGTGATCGGGGTGCACACCCAAAGGCAAGAGGGACTCACGGCAGCAGCATATCCTCGCTGCCTGTTCTCTGTCCGCGTTTCTCCCCGCTAACATGTTCCTGGTAGTTTGGTTGCTTCTAGAGGAGGGAAGGGGCATTCTGTGTTTACTTGCCAGGGGTCGGGGGAAAGATGGGTAAACCTCATTCCAGGAAAAAGTCCAGGAGGTGGCAGGCCGTGTGGGGGTGAGGATTACCAACTGCCTCTGCACCGGAGAAGGGAAAGTTCAGCCTCGGACAGTTTCCCTGTACATGAGGGGGAGGGAAGGGAGTATGTATCCCCAATTCCCAGGGATAAGGATATGTTCCCATGGGGTCCACCAGCTGGAAGGATGCATAGGACTAATACGGAAAAGATTACCCCATAGTGATTCAACCCATTTATTTTTGTTTTTTGGGAGGCTTTTAGGTGACTTTATACCAAATTTCAGGGGAAAATACCACAAGGGCCTCGGGTAGCTAATGTGCGAGCCATGACACTTATCTCGCAGTTTTTACTCCTCATATCTTCATTTGGCCATCCAAGTGGAAACGCACCTTTTGCAGTAACCTTCTCTCCCCTCTCCCTCCTCTCTTATCCCAACCAATTATATTTTTAATATATAATTTAGCAATCACAACGGCCTCCCTTATTTTGCCATGATGGATATGGCAGTTTGGGAAACTATCTGCTGGAGAAGCACGCGTCCGTTCCTGCACCATCTTCCTTGCCCTCTTTGCACCCTTAGGGCTGACTGGGAGAGATCAGGATCCTCCCAAATGCATCGGCCCCCGAGTTAACAGCATCACTCAGGCTGGCCTGGAAGCTGGCTGAGCCTTTGGCTGTCAGAAATATAGAGGCACTTTCCTCTCCCCAGCAAACCCAAATTATCATGATGAGATCACTATTTCATGACGAGTCACTGGAAATGAGAAAAAAAAGTCTAATCCTAGTCCAGTGCCCAAGGCTGGTGCTTTGTGCACAGTGCATATTCCTCCTGCAGAAAACTTCTGGTGGTAATAACAGTAACTGGGGGAGTTGCAGCGTGATTCCAGCATTGGATGGCCACTAGGGTCAGGAAAATTAACACTGACCGTGAAAAGAGCAGGCACGCTGTGTGTCCCTTTCTCCACCTGGCAAAAGATGATGGGGGTGGCCGTTTATACATGCGTATGTGGGCATTTGTGCAACCGACTTGCCATTCCTATGGCTGCAATTAAAGACTGCAGCAGGAATTTCCATGTGGACCATTTTCTCCCCCCTATAAAATAACTATAATCTCACATGACAGCCAGGGCACAAAGATAGTCTTTAATATTTTCAAGGGAAAAAAAAAAATCATACACCTGTACTTACTATATACAAAGATAACATGTTTCCGTGTACCTTCTTTAGACGCAGGTGCTTTTAACTCCCCTAGGACTAAGTGAATAACGACTGCGTCCAGCCTCTGCCTCATGCCTGGGCCTGGGAGCAGTTTTACTACCTGGGAGAGACGTCTGAGGGGGCAGCGGAGAAATCTCCAGAACGAAGTCCCGCTGAAAAGCTATGTTTACGTGCCGCTTGCAAGGCTGCAGTAGCGGGGCAGACAGCCTGGGGCGCCTCAGCCCCCCCTAAATACTGCTTGACGGTCGTCGAAGTGTGGGGCGCGCCCGGCGGGGACGGGGCGGCCCGCGGCTGCAGGGCTCGCTGCGGCGATGCCCGGCGGGGGCAGAGGAGTGTCTGGGGCTGCGGGGGTGTC
>VZRN01001378.1:305902-402594 GCA_013397935.1 Dasyornis broadbenti
GTGCCCGGTGGGGGTGTTTGCGCGAGTCGCGGGGGGGTTGGGGGGGGGGGTGGAATGGAGCGAAGAAAAAAAGCAGCCCAAACCATGACATTTCAGTCGTGAATCTGTGCCAGCAGAGAGTTTACAACTTCTGGAAGACCGAGGCGTGCTCCAGCCTCGCCTCGCTGCTCGCCCGGAGCCCGGGCTGAGGTCACCGCCGTCCCGCCCGGCCGCTGCAGGGCTGGCTGACAGCATTCTGTGCGCTTCGCCTTTGAAGGAGGGTTTTCCACGTCGAAAGTGCTTTATGAACATTAACTGAATAACCGTGGCGTTTAGTTACGGAGCAGGCACCAAAGAATTTCAGAACCCGCCCCTATGATGAGCTTTATTTATTGTCGACTTAAGATTTTTTAAAAACTTTTATTTACGAAAGTTTTCAATGGAATGACTCTCATCTTAGCCTGGGAAAGCTGAAGACTGGGATGGAAAAGGAAAACAACAACAACAACAACAACCACCACAAAACAAACAAACAAACAAACAACCCCCCCCAAAAAAACCCCACTAAATAAATAATAAAAAAACCAAAAAACCCAAAAAACAAAAACCAAAAACAAACAAACAACAACCAAAAAAAAAAAAAAAACCCATAAAAAACGAACCAAACTAAAACCAAAACCCCCAATCAACCAAAACACAAACCAGAAAAAAAATCCCCCCAACACAACCAAACACAAACAAAACAGAACACCTCAACGAAACAAACCTATTGCTTATTTGTCTGTCATGGCAACCTATTTCCAAATATGATCGGTTTCTTTAAAAAAAAAAAAATATTAACTGCCTAAATTCTGGAATTATTTCACTTGAACTAAAAGTTCCCAGGGTAGCTTTTTCTTGTGGCATTTGAGAATCATCCCACTTCATCTCTCACCTGAATCTTGTCATCTGTGCCATCTTGAAGTGATCTGTGAACAATGCTGGTCCCTTGGACAGCCCAAGCTGGTCAATCAGGCAGAACAGACTATGCAAATGGAATGGAAAGGCGAAGCGATGAAGAACAGTGGCCCCCATTGTCTTGGGCATTTCAAAGCGAAGCCCAGCTGCAGCAGGCGTTGCTGTCTCGGACCTTTGGTTGCTACTCTAATGTCATCATTGCAAAACATCACATTTTGAAAACTCTACAGTCTGAATGCATGATCAGCCTTCCACAAAGATTTCACTTTGCCGTGACATCTTTCGAAGTCACTGAAAAAAAAAAAAAAAGTGGGGTAGAAAAAAAGGAAAAAAGTCCCACCACAACTGAGAACTGGGATCCCAGCCACATTGCCCGCTCACACCCCGCAATCCCTCCACTCCTAACTGCGGTGCAGCTGACTCCTCTTGCAACCTTTTGGTGAACGCCTCGCCTTTCGTGTTGTTTTTAGCATCGAATCGGGTGATGATTTAAGTTGCATTTAACTTATTTTCTGTCGGGTCTCTTTCAGGCACTCTAATGAGCTAACGCCGAGGAAACGTCGCTGTGAGCAGGCAGTGAAGTATTTATTCACAACGGCTTCCAAAACTTCAGATAGGTGCCGCTTTAAAAGAGTCAGGCAATGTCTTTGCAAGTGATTAAACCAGCAACTAAGCTGGGTATTTGTGGGTCCGTTAGGAGTTTTTGTGAATACTCGATTTCTTAATACACTCATGCAGTTGTCGCTCCTAAATATTGCTGCCAGCCCTGCTCCAGCTTCGCCTCCCGGCACTGGTCCCAAAGTTAGCTCTGCCATGAGAAACGAACTTTCAGTGCAGTAAAGCTGAGGGCTGTCAGATGATTAATGTGCATTTTCAAGGGACTAAATCATTGCCCGTGTTTCACTTATTGTTCCTTTTCATTTTCTTTTGTCTGTAGGTGACATTTGTTATCACCATGTGTTGAGCAGAGGAAACTCCCCTGTCTTCTACCCTCATGTCAGGAGCCTGTGCTCAAGGAGCAAAGGTCTGTGCCACTAACATCTAAAAATGCTGGGGGTTGTCTTTTCCTCTTCTCAATCCCAATCTCTCACAGGAGTTAGTGAATCCAAAGCTTCTTCTCCAACAACAGTATTAATACAGTGAGCTCACAGAGATGGATTCCAGCCCAGCCTCTGACACTGCCAGCGACATAGACACAGTGGTCACATGTGAGAGTGGTCACCCATCAGTGCAGCCTGTTTGGTGTTCATGTGGAAGCGGAGAAGAAAGTTTCATTGGTCTAAGAGCGCTGAGCTGAGAAACTCCTAAATACATTCTTTGCTGCACCAAGAATAACTCATTGCTTTTTTCCTACCCCTTAAACAGACTCTTTCTATTTAGCTTGGGTAATGCATTGTGTAATAACATCACATAATTTACAAAGGAAACAAAGGATGGAATTATTTAAAACTAAATAATTATTCACTGTGATTTGATTGGTTTCCTGAAATTAAGGTTGCCCCTTTAAGAAAGCTGCAGTGAAAGATGAAAGTAAAAAAGAAAACCAAAGAGAGATTGAAGTGAATGGGGCAAATAAATTAATGCATAGGTATCATTTAATCTTCTGGCTGGAAGATCATTCCCCTCACCAAAGCGGGTTTTCCAAGGATAAGTACTAAGTTAAAAGAAAACCTGTTTTCAACTACCTCAGCCCCATGGTCAAATGAGTCACGCAGGAACTCAGACTGCTACCGGCCTCATACAAACGTTTCAGTTGAGATGATACGCACTGTAAACACCCTTCTTTGCCGGGTAATTGTTCACTTAGCACCTTAAAACTTTACCTCCTAGACAAATGGATTCCCCAGAACCTGAATTCCAGGAGGTGTCGGACATGCTTCAGGCCTGAGTAACTCACTTACTGACTTGAATGCAGAAACCCAGAGGAAAAGCAATGTTGTGCAGCCAGTGCCTACACAGAGGGCAACAGCAATGCACATGGCCAGAGGCCAAATGCCCTGTTGCTGTAAGTGGATATATTTTCATCTGGGGCTCTGCTGAAGCACTTACAGAAAGATGTTGTGAAGAAGGAACTCCATAGAGGAGCAGCTTCTTGTCACGCCTCCCATGTAGGTGTGGCCAGCGGCTATGCAGAGGTGGGAGACCTCTGTGGCCACCACAATTCCCAGCTGATTATGAGATGGATGGCGTCCTCAGGACCCAGACCAAGGGTGGGGATCAGGGGCCCACAAGGTCAAGTCAACACTCTTGACTCAGACATGTCCCCCTTCCACAGCAGCCCTGTTCTAAATCCATGCTGCCAGCTGGAGTTTATACCTTCTCAGCAGCCTGCCAGCCTCACAAGCCAGGGATGAGAGCCCAAAGGTGGGTTAGCCACCTCCACTCAGGCTCTCTGTCCCTCCACGGAACCAAACCTGTTCCCATCACCCCAACTTAATGACTTTGGCTTTACTGGGAGGGAAATGGCCCCCAGTCTGCCCTTTGAGCAGGGTGCTTGGATAACTAGGGGCAACCCTCTTTCCCAGTGGCCACACATTGGTCGGAGTAACTAATTGGAAACAAGATTACCTCCTCCTCAAGGAAGGAGTTGAACTTCGCTTTTCTCTCACAGCTGGAACTTCTGCCCCTTCCCTCTACCAGCCCTAGTCCTGGTACATTCAGCCACAGTTATCTCTGCTTCTGCACTGACTGTATTTTTCATGTTTATTATCATCCAACCCAGTGTAGTGCCATCTGGCACATGCACACACAGGGGGAAGAAAACCATATATTCAGCAAACGGAGCATACAGGGTTTAGGTTTGTATTGTCTTGTTTTTCTTATTCTTCCAGTTTCTGTTTAAAATTATGTGGAAAAGATAGCCAAGCAATTCTACCTCTTGAAAAATGATCAAAACTCCCAGCTATGAGATTAAAAATTACTGGAGAGCAGAGACGCCAGGAAGAGACAAGAACCCCTTTCTGCTGAAGTACAGGTTCTTCTTTTCCTCCTTCTGCTTCATTTCACCTCATACTCAGATAAGGAACAGAATTACTTTAAAATGTTTGCATTAACTCTTTTTATTCAGGATGGTCTCTCGTCTTTCAAATAATTATTTTATTGTAAGACATGTATACATGATACGTAACAAATCACACTCCTCCCATGCAGTAGAGCACTACGAGACATCCTGCAGTCCTCAAACCTCTGCTGTTTTTATTACCACAATAAAAATCAATGTAAAATACATCTTCAGAGTGGATGTAAAAAGCCACACGTAGCATTTTCAGTGGAAGTTAGCACCTATTGCATTGCCACCTTAATTCAAAGACAGTTTTGTAACAGAGTTGTACAATCAAAGCATATTTCTTCCCTGATAATTCATGCACTGTAAGATTATCAGTTGAGTTGCCCATGGAAAAAGTACTACACCATGTATTGTATTACTTGGTTCATTTTCTTTCAAATTTTACTTTAATTTTAACTTTGGCTAATTACTGTATTGTGATCTAAGTCAGCAATCTCAAATTAACTATCAACTTTTGAAGAAACTCTACAAATGCATGATAATGATGAAATTTAAATTACTGTCGGTGATTGTGTAATGTCTACACCATAGAAAAGCAAACCTTCAGGTGCTTTAATGCCATTTGCATATAAAGTATTGTGGTTTTCCCACTTCACTTTTCAGAGTGGAATTCTAAACTATAAAAATACTACAAAAAAACCTGTTTGGGATATTTATTTATTTTCTTTTTATGAGTTGAATTATAGCTTTGATGAAAATGCTTAAGGAAATAGTTCTTGGGAGCAAATTGTGAGCTACTCAGATTTCTTCGGAAAAACAACTTGTTTTACAGGTACAGATGCAGACTGGCAGAACTGTTCTCTGATCCTGCTAAAATAGAGAAACATTTCAGTGCAATTGGTACAGTATCTGTATATTGAGCTTGATTCTGGTTTCACATCTGTTTCAAATTCAAAATACCCTTTGCTCAAGCCCTGATTCAACGCTGAGTGATGTCACTGTATAATGACTTCTGGTGGGCTGCAGTTCTAGGACTTTTACACCACTGTGTCTCTTGCCACTAGGCTGAAAAAGGTTATTTTTGTTACATCTTTCTTTTCCTGTGAAACCAGATTAATTTGGAATGAATTAGAAATGCTTGAACAGAAATGCTCAGGGTTACTTTTTCTGGCAATACTTTTAATTTTAAATATTTCTTACAAATAAATGCAATTTGATAGCAACATAAAAATTTGCATTTTCTAGTATATTTCTGCTAATCTTTGATTTTTTGTCGAATCTCGATTTTACATGCATGCATTCATTGCCTTACTTCTGGCAACACAGCATTGAAATTTTTATGTAAATAACAAACGAAAAAAGAATCTATTGTAAAATACAATGTATGACAAATTCATTGAAACAAGCAAAATAATTTAAATAATAGTTATTCAATAAATGACAGGAAAGCAATCCCATACCTTCACTGATCACGACTTCTATGTAACTCAGAAGAAAGCGATCAAGGAGGACTTTTTATGCAGTAATATATGGAGCTTGTTCCAGTTGTTAAGCACATGATTAGAAATCCAGCAATCTTACCAAAGACGGTCATAAACAACCACGATTGAAAACTCAAATCTCTCTCTTCTTTGTATTGCAACATGTACAGGGGGAAAAAAAAGAAAGAAGATTTCTTTTGATGATGACTCAGATTAGCTCCTATTAAACTTAGCTTTGACTCTTCGAGCTGCAAAGTAAAGCAACCAGAACTTTGCTGCTCATTGTTAGAGGTTGTTTTACTTGCAGACTGGTAGAATTCCTTTTAAGTATCTCCAGCTAAAGAGGTGCAAAAGAGAAATCAAAGTGGAATAAGCAGACAGAACTCTACAAATACAATGCAGAATCCTTTTGTGTTGGTAAGCACCAATAGGCAACATAGCAAACTTCAGTCTACCCATCATTTTTCTTCATCCTGTGTGCACTGAACAGGTTAAATTAAAATAATAAAAAAAAAATCTTATCATAAATGGACTTAGTTTTCAGAGTTTACAGTGTTTGCATAAATATTATGAATTTGAATATCTAGGATCAATGGAGTTTGGTTAAACTGCCTATAATCTATAAAATTTTATCAGTGACCAGACAGTGGCAGAATGACATTTCCATGTGTTGAAACTATCTTATGCCACTTATGTGGACTGAAATGGCTGAACAGACTTGCCTCATTAAACTCCATCTGGGAAGAAGACATGTGGGGAAAGAAGCCCCATCATGATTAAATGTCCCATCTAATTTACCATATTAGTGTTAGGTTATTATAAATGGTGGGTAAGTGAAACAACGTTTCTTTTCAGTGATAAGTGCTTCTAAAATTTTAAGGAATTTAAAGGCTTGGAAATGTTTTCCAGCTCACCTACTTTCAACATCAACTTAAGCCCTTGATAACCTTATTTATTCCTCTAACTCTCCTAAAGTGGCCTTCAAAATGCGTAAGTGTGGATTTATCGTAAACTTCACTGTTGCAGCTCCACTGTGGTTGTTCTGCTCATTTCAGGACAAATGCGACAGTTTAAACTAATGACTGAACATCTATTGTGTTAGTGCTGTTTCCTGGTTATCTGGTTATTATTTATTTCCTGCTTGTTCTATTGTTTCTTTCCTCACTAAGACTCCTGTTTGCTCTGATAAAATTCCTTATAACATGGCAGCAACACCAAGGGTTGGGTAAAAGGGCTCCTCTGAACGATAACACAAAGAGCATATAAAGAATCCATCACAGTCGTCAGTGGAATAATATAATTTATTTTCACTAGACATCCTCTTCACTACTGGATTAGTCATTTCACTAATAAGCAAATGACCCATAACTCACAGGAGCGCGAACTTTATGTGCAGGCCTTGCCTTTACCAGTGCAGATGAACTGCAACATCCTCGCCATTACACAATCACTTAATATTTACGGCTCCTTCCAGTCTTTCTTGGATGTTCCATACATTGTGGGAGTTTCAGGTGGGTGAAAAATGAAGGACCCAGTGGCAAAACAGACTTATATGGGATTTATGTTTTTCATTGTACCAGAAATCATTAATAAAAGATGCCTCTTGCATCTAGAACCCATCAGAATCCCACAAGTAGACAAAGAACACGTTTTAAAAAGCAAGCTTTGTATGTGCTAATACATTCAAGATGCTATTTTCTACCACTATATACTAGGCATCTTTAGGATTTATTGTCCTGATCTCACTTTAGCATGACTTTAAAGAGAATTTACTGGGTCATTCACTGTATGAATGCAGCTTGTCTCACTGTGCTAGGAGAAGGTGACACTGAAAACTAAAAAATTCAGAGTTTGGCAGTTTACTGTTTCAGTAGAATCTAAGAACTTGTGAGGTCTTGCTTTTAAATATAGTTTTCCCCCTTTCTTTAATTTCACATATAGAAAATACATGTTTACTGAGCTCTGTGGCATCCCACCCCAAATGGGAAGGGAGGACTGAAGATTCAAAGATGCCTGTGGTCGAAAACAAACTGCAAAAGTCAGAGGGTCTGAAAAAACTTACCAAGTTTTATTAGTAAATTGTACACATGTCATGGAAATCGATGTGTAAGTCCCTTATCCTATAGCATAAACCCACTGTGGTGAATTTTGAATAGTGGTTAGGGTCAAAGAAAAGAGATAGGAAGAGAGAAAGAAGGGAAGAAAGGAAAAAAAGCAAGATCACAAATCCTGGCTCCAACGTCAATCCAGCTGATGGGTGCCCAGGGTTCTGAGGGATGCTACCTGGACTTAACAGGACTATCTTTTAACAGACAAGTTTTCCCAAGCGGGAGGTAAGTTTCTCGCTTTCTATGCAAATTAGTTATTGTGTGCAGTTCATTCTTCTAGAACTTTCTGGAAATGGGTAAGAGGGCTTTGGGGTCTTTCGTGGTCTTGATTCTCCTGTACTGGGTCGGCCTTTAGCTAACAGTCCGTGCCCGCTTCTTGACCTAATTCTTGTACTTGCTTGTTGTGCTTGTCTCCAAGAGCCAGAACAAAGGTATTTGTCCAAGAAAAGTGCTGCCCTACCTCCATATGGTCCATTTCTCCAGCCACATCCTGTTCTTTCTCACAGGCTGTTCTTACCAACAATCCATGGTTGGCTCCACAGCTATCTGGCTGTTGCTGTTTGAGACATACACACTGGCCCCTTATCTTTTGGGCTTTTACAGGCCCAGAAATATGAATCCATGACTCTATTAAAAACTCAGAGTTCAGAACAAAATTCAATCAAAAGTATATAACAATGGTGTGTTTGAGGGATTATTTTATTTCTCATTATCCTCCTCTGACTCTGTTAGTAATAAATTCACTTTGCAACTCTAAGTTGAGCCTGTTTTGCTCTCTGAGTGTTTTCTCCCTGTTCCTTTACCTCACTCATGAACCTTTGTTAATTTTTTTTTCCCCTCTCCTCTGCCCAGCTGTGGCAGAGGAGAGCAGAGTGAGCAGCTGCCATGGATGCCTGGTGTTTGGCCAGGACAAACCACAACAGGCTGATTCTCTTCTGAAATACCCAAGTTTATCCCTAACTTTATACCTGAGAGATCACAGAAAATTTATCTGCCTGACACAATAAAACCCATGGTAATTAGAAGGATTCTAAGCCTTTATAAATATTCTAAACCTTTAACCACTTACACATGAGGCCAGAAAGAAAACGTTTCTGTTTTCTCAAATCCTCAATAAGACCTTGGACCAACTCCCACCGAAGTCAACTACACTCTTTTCTGTAGATCTGAAATCAGGATGTACCTGCACTTCCCTTCTGTTGCTCTGCATCAGTGACAGTTTTGTGCAAAACCTTGGACAAAATGTTGCCAATGGCTCTCAGGATAGAATTTAACTGAACAATAAAATGGAATGATTGGCCCTCTGCTGTGTTTTGCATTACATTTTATTGGTGTCGCAATTATTATAGGTGTTAGGTCTATGAATACCTCTGATCTTTCCTGAATTAATTCTGCTTTCAAATCAAAAGCCTGTGGTTAAAATGAAGTATATTTTAGAGACATGTTTTATTTGGAGAATTTTCAAGGATGAGAAATTCACTACAGCTTTCAGTAGACTTTCAGTGGTTAGTTGCCATCACCATTGACCATTTTGACTTGTTTAAAGTAAAAATTTGTCTAGCCTGAACTTCCAGGTGCAGTGTAACATGGATGCCTTTGCCTGATAGACTGAATAGTCTTCTACGCCTTTCTTTTGCTTCCATACAGACACTACATGGTCAAGTCATCCTTTAACACAGACTTTAATATGATTTATCTAAGCCTAGTAGCTTCCCTTTCTTCCACATACTCTGGCAATAATGCTTTCCAGTCTTTTAACCATGCTTCTTGTTCTCCTCTGAAATCTTTCCTCCAGGTTCGTAGCCAGATGTTCTCGAGCAGCTGTGCAGAATTAAGACCATTTTAAACCTGGAGCAGTGGTTAAAGTTCTTGTTAGAATTATGCTAGTCATAAAGGCATTAGAAATAACTCGCAACAACTGTAAAAACAAGTGACATATCAGCTGTTACTCCAGTGTTAGAGCTTTAGGGCCAGGGCCGTAATGGTAAAACAAAAGATGTTTGTGCCTTCAACACTTACAGACATCAATCTCTTCATTGGGGTTTCTAAATACAGATTTAGTACCCTGAAAAGGGGTGCAATTTCAAAATCTAGAAACCTTCTCCTTTTGTTTATTTGCAAGAGTGCTTTAACATCCTGAAATTTTCCATCTTCCTTTGGGTGAGGGCACCATTCTTCATCTTTCTCTTGGAGGGTGGCCTAGTGTTTGTGTCCAAGGTTAAGATCACTGCAGCAGCATGGCTGGATGTCTGATGTTGTGTAAAGCAATGATACACTAACGTTTGTAAAGCACTTTGCTTGCGGACAAAAGTAACATTAAAATTTATTGAATTTTTATTTTCTCTGGAAAATTATGCTGTCATGATTCATACATGCTGTAAAATCTTCACTGCAACTGTTTCATAAAATGTTGCAATAACATGTAATCAGACTTGTAAAACTTACTTTAGGTGTTTCAGCCTGTGATTGACAGTTGGCAGACTGGTTGATGGTACAGATATTTCACGCAATTAGTGAGCATTTGGCATTTCTCACCTAACCATGCTTGTATTTTATGAAGTTGCTTAATAAAAAAAAAAAAAAGAGGAATGAAATATTCTGTTTTGCTGAAATACATTTCACTAGTAAAACAAGCAATACCCCTGTAAAACTGTGTATCTGTTAAAACAAGCAAACAACAAAGTGGTTCAACGTGTTAAGCAAAAATGCTGTTCCTCATAACTTCCATGACTGAGTTTTTCTTCTAGCCTTTTATGTCAGACTGCTTACTTATTTTCTGCATTCTTTCAGCCTGTCACTATTTCTTACAGTCCTCCTGTTTTCCTCTCTCCTCTATTTCCTTCTGCCTTACCAAGTCCATGCAGGATGAGCAGAAACACAGACTCCTCTGACCACCCCAGTTTTCAAACTTTTGAGTTTGGAGCTCTAAATAGAGGTGAGATAGGGAATGCTGATATCAGGACCACATCGTTCAGAGAATTAAAGAGAAGATTATAGGGAGAAAGAGGGCAGGACTGAAAAATAAATCTCAACAGAGGGGGTTTAAGAAAACCACTCTGTTGTGCAACTCTAAAGTCAGTTTCTGAGAGAAGACTATGTATCTGTACAGTCCTACTAAGCCCCGGTCCTGTCAGGGCAATTTCTCCTATTTTATAACTTCAATACCACACTAAAATTGTCAGTGTGTTCAGTGCACAGCCATTTCACCTTCCCTCATCCCCCTTCACTCCGGCAAGATGAATCTAAGGTGCAGCGACAGCCATGAGTCAATCAAGGATAGTTCTGATTGTAAATGCCTGCAATGGTATAAATGACGGTGCTGAAGGAGATTATATTCAGAGCCACATACATGCTGCAGAGGTCCCACCTCGAGATTAGCCTAAAATACCACCCAGATCTCCAGGTCCCTCCCAATTAGAGCAGCCAGGCAATCTTCCTGGCACTACAGAGGCAAAGACATATTTTTAGCTCAGTGCTGTGCTCTCTCCCCTGAACTCCTGGAGCCCTGCTGAGCCAATGGAGTCCCAATCAGTGGGCTAGCTCTGATGCTGCCCCTTCACAAAATTGCCTGTAAAGCCAGTTCAGTGAAGGGATCTGTAATGAGCTCAGCAGCTTGGGGCTCTCAGTAAACCGCAGCGGTGAAGTGAGTTCATGGCTGAAATGCCAGCCCTTTTATTCATCAGTAGCACATCAATTAGTAGTTTAACAGGCAGAGGAAAGATACAGCAAGTGTTCATTTAATATTAGGCTGATTGTAGTCTGCGTTTGTGCTAATTCTGGCAAATTTTCTGCATTTCAGTACTTGAGGAGAGCTATTCTCTTAATTTTTTTTCACCAGTACAAAGAACCTGCCAGCTAAGTTCAGTTGTAATGTATAGAATCAAAATGTAAAGGTTAGTAAATAAGAAGATAAAGAAATTATTCTTACAAATTGAGCAATTAATGAAGAAAGAAAAAAAATCCTGTAGGATTCATATATGATTTGTGATATTGTTGTTACACTTGCAGTTCTGGTTTATTACTCTCAGAGATCATTAAGCATTAATGGTTTGCATTATACAGGAAACACTTCTGAGTTAATCAGTGCCTCATGTTCTTCAGTGGTTATACGCTTTCTTTCTTCCTGTCTTACAAAGAACTGATTTTACTACTTAATTAGTTCTTCTGGTCAAGGACTATGGACCCAAGTGTTGTCAAAGTTAGCAGAAAGAAACATCTGTCCACTCAGCCAGAGCGCTCTTCCATCAGCAGGAGGGACGGACCAACAGTTGATGGCAAACAGTATGTTCACCAAATGATGGGCTATTATCTTATAACAAACAATTGGAACAGTTTAGGGGGTTTTTTTATTTTGTTGTTATTTTTAAGTGTTCAAGAAATACTTGCTGGGAATATATTTTAGCCAATTTCAGCCCACTGCATGTTGGATCTTTGCCTTCACTATCCATGCTTAATACTCTCCCACAGTAACTAGTCCCACAAGTCACAGGGATTTGTTTGTTGTCCATTACTGGTGAGTGGAACTAATAAATAGGAGGTTGGAATTATGAATTAATTTCTTCTTTACCACTGGGAAATAGAATCTCCCCTTTTTTGTAGGCAAGAACAAGTCTACCTAGCTCAAGCTTAAGTGATATTGGATTTTCAAGATTCTCAGGCCCTCAATTCTACTGGAAATACAGAAGAGTTTTTGAGAGTCAGCAGCAATAACAAATATTTTTTCTGATATGCTGTTTCTAGGAGTCTATGATATAAAGTCACAAGCTAAGGACAAATTTAATGCTCATTTTCATTCACTAGCGTTACCAAAAATTCTAATTCTCAAATGCTTCTGTGCTCTGTTCTCAAGTAGAAAAAGAACAAAACAGTTCAGAACTTTATGCTATCCCCATTCTTTAATATACCTGCATAATCACTGCTTTTTCTGTTCTCTTAGAATGTATTCTGGGGATGAACTGCAGTTCTCCTGACATCTGCTGCATGACAGAATGCTGACACCTTTTTCTGCTAAGTACCCCTCACTCCTCAGCAGTCTCTATTATAGTCCATCAGCCAGTTTTACTGGGCTGTACAAGCATCTCTGTGTCTCTGCCATGTGCTGAGGCTCCCTAGAAATGTGGCTTTGTCTCTTCACCTGATTCACCTTTTAATGGCTCAGGTTTTCAACAAACACTGCTTTATTCCTTGTGGTTCCATTTATCTGTATTTTCTGAGCCTAAAATAGTCCTTTCCAACAAGGTGATATTATATTCCATACTATGATTTCTTTTTCATTTATTACTGGCCTGTTACTGTGCTAGTTATGTATTTTCTGTTTTCTGAAACTCCTCTCTCACAGTTGCTTCACCTATTTGACCCATTCTTCAGTCCACATGCCTCAAACTGTGATGCGTCTGTCACCCATGAATTAAAAGTGTTTTCTCTTTGCCTTTGAGGATCAACATCATTTGGCTATCACCTCCTTGATAAGGCTTGTCAGAATGATTTTTACACAAGGGTTTGTCCCTCAAAATATGTTCCTTTTTTTCTTTTTTTTTTTCTTTTTTTTTTTTTTTTTTGGTGAATATGGTTGAGTTATTGCCAGTGAGAACAAAACTGAATATCATAACATTGGAAACTGTCAAAATATAAACATGTTGCCAATCACCATGTCTTCTTCCACCTGTTATCTCAGTTGTCTTCTTCCTTTTCTGCTTCCCAGCAGACATCAGATCCAATATCCATTATATTTTGCTTCTTCATAAGCACTTATATCCAGTCTCCCAGATGAGACTTTGTATCAGCAACATTATTTCTCAAATTTCTAAGTATTTGGGTTTTTTTTTCTAATTCTCCTCAATTTGGAGAAGAACAAGTAAGGAGGGACACCTGAGAAAGTCATCAGTGTCTCTTTGATGGGACTCATTATATCACTTTCTTCTTAGATCCATGGTCCTAATACTCCTTTTCGCCTTCAATTTAGTCTTCATGCTATTCTGGGAAAGGAACACATTGTGATTTCTTTGGGCTTTTTCTGACACATCTTTCACATTTTTGAGTCATTAAATTATTAATAAATGTTACAAATTATATAATAAAAAGTATAAATTATAATTATATAAACACATGGCAATGGCATCTACTAATGCAAGCAATTGCACATGACACTTACATGTAAATCCTCCTTCTGAATGGCATGGCTAGATCTTTGTTTGCTCCTCAGGCCTTTTGGGAGAGGTTTCGAGGGAATTCGTGGTTATGAAAAAGATACCCACACAATTTTGTCACTTCTTCATAAATGCAGAGCTACCAAGTCTTTGTTTGGTGTTCAGTAGGATCTTTTCTCAGTGGTGCTGTTCCTCTCTGCACTCCCTCACAAACTAAAACCATGCAGTAATCTAAAACTGTGTAGTAATATGTACACAAACTGAGTTACATTTGGTCCAGTCTCCAATTTACAGACAGGCAATAGGAAAAACTGCATGGAATCCCAGACGAAGGAAGGAAAAAGATGTTGCGGTAATGACAGCAAAATTCACCCTATTTTGTAAGGACCTGCCTTGCACCCTCAGAAGACTGATGCTGGCTGTGCTCTTGTCACAAATATTTGCCACATACTGTAGATCCTTCTGCATTTTTAGGTATGGGAAGGACACACCCTGCAGGAGCTTTCCCATCACAGTTCCAGCTGCTACCATGGCGTTCTTCTGCTGTGCTATTGACAAGTGAACAAGAAGCAGCAGCAAATTCAGAAGGGCACATGGTCCTCTTGCAGATACTGCTGACACAGCTTTATCTTCCTCTACTGCCCAGAGGTGAAGGCTTTCAGTGAGTTGACTGAGGGATGTAACAGCCAGGGAGAAGAGGAAGTTTCTTTAAGTAAAGAAGGTACTGTAGGATTTGCTGAGCAATTACAGGAATCTAGTGGAGACAAGCTCTTAACTGGGGGAAAACTCCTTAACTGGGGGAAAACTCATGTATAGAAGATACCTCTAGTGTGTCTCTTTCTGAGGAAGATCATCATTAGTAGGAGATAAATACTTAGGAAAACTTCTCAGTACCATTATAACACATATTTAAGATTATCAACACTTTTGAAATTATGATACCACTTTGACCTTGATACAGTGTGCAACCATCTTTCCATCTTTATTTTTATAAATTTGTCAACACTTTATCTGGAATAGAAATGTAATGCATCTTTTTTAGTTCATGAATAAGAAACCTCTCTCTTTATACAGCAATGGAGATGGGGAACTGTACAGTATAATTCTAATACAAATGGTATAAAAAATCCCACTTCTAGAAGAATTAAGAGAAAAGTAGAAAATAAATCTGTCAAATGTATTTGGTTAACAGGAGTAAAAATACATGACATCAGATTGTTATATATTAAGATAAGAAGCTACTACCTCATTTGGACATTGCCAGTGTTTCTTTACACATCAGAGGTCCATTGCCAGTTTCCAGAACAGAAATTACAATGGCAGCTGTTCTGTAATGGCATCATCAGTACTGTGTGAATATAGCACCAGTACTGGTATAAATGCAATAGCTGTCAAAATTCTTCAAGCCACCAAATAATCACAAGGGATGCTGTTGTTTTAAACTGAGAAACAATCAGAGTTTAACCAACTGACCACAGCTCTGCTCTCCAGTGACTAGCCTAATGCTTTAGACAACATTTTGGAATGTCCAAGGCTATATTTTCTCTGCTCCTCTGCAACTGCTCAAAACAGACTGCTCCACTGTTCAGCCTCAGTTTGTTAGGTGCCCAGACTTAACTTGCAAAAACCGTTAGAAATCCTGAGTCTGGAAATTTTGGTGAATAATCTCTTGCCTGAGCTTGATGATCTAAATGCATTCCAAGGACAGAATGCCACCAAATTCCAGGACAGAAGATAAATTCTCTTTCTGTCTCAAAAATAAACAAAAACTTTTTTGCCAAGAATATCTATGCCTCTAAGAGAGCCCAATCATGAAGTTGAAGCTGCAGAAGTTGTTGCCTGCAGAAGTGTTGAGGTGTTCAGGCTGTGCTCTTGTGACTTCTCTCTGCAGCTGCCTTTGCAGCATGCAGTCTTTGGAGATCACTGAATTCATGGGGATCTCACACAGCACCCAGCTGGGTGGGTTCTTGTCTCTTTGTCAGTGCTGGGTGCCTCCAATCACAGTGCTCCACAGTAGGAGCTTGCCCCTTGCATACCTGCAGGACAATATGTGAGTTTTCTTTGCTGATGTTTTGTTGTCATTCTTCTTCTTCCAGTTATATTTATTGTCAATTAGAAAAATAGTATAAAATAAAATGCACAGACACAGAGTCTATATTGTATGCTATATCCACACCTTCTGGGGAGTGCACTGAGTGAGAGACTTTGGGACCCTTGCCAAATGTGGGGCTGACTGGTGACTCCCCTGCCACAGGATAATGCTGCCTGCCCAAGCCTAATCCAGGTGTCTGCTGGTACCTTGTGACTTTGAGACATCATTCTTCACAGAATTTTGTGGATTTTTGGTGTAAAGTGACTTTTCAGTGTGAAGCAGGTCAGAGCCTACAGGAGAGGGATTGTCTAGCATGGTGCTGCCAATGTGTGATGTGTGACATGGGAAGGGGCATGATGGCATGTGGATGCCAGGTCATGCAAGGACCTGTGGGAGAGTTTTACAGGATTGCTCAAGGCACAGTCAGCCACAGACAGGTGGCTTGTCATATGTCCTTCAGCAAACTGGTCCATCAACTGCACTAGGATTTCCCTCCACAGGAAAAAATGTAATTTATGGGAAAAAGAATCTGGGTGTAAACTAGCACAGATACAGTAAAGATGTCAGGGTGCCCATGTTATGGGAGTTAAACAAGACTAATATTGTCTAGTGTCACAGCCTTTGTTGCAGAGTTAAACCCAGCTCCTACACTTTTAGTATCCTACCCCTCTATCCCAACGAGCTCTCATCTGAGTTCGACGGTGCTTTCAATCCAGGCTGACAATCCTGTCATTGTACTTGGGTAGCAGCACTGGCAGTACCTTCCCTTCAGCTAATGCTTCTCCAATTCTGCAGTTAGACAAGATGACAGGGAATACCATCCTCTGGGTCTTGATGTTCTTCTAACACTTCATCACAGTTATCCCTGGGCTGCAGAAACCCAGTGTGTTATCCCAGCATTCAGTGGAAAAAAGTCACAGTCAAATTTACCGGAACTGAATGTGATAAGGGATGGCAAAGGCAGCAGAAGGGCTTCTATAAGTACATAGGTGACAAAAGGAAGGTTAATGAAAACGTGGGCCCAGTGCTGAAGGAGACTGGGGACCTGGTTATGCAGGGCATGAGGTACTTCATGCCTTCTTTACCTCAGTCTTTACTAAGCAAGAAAAGCCTTCAAGAATCCCAGGTCTCAGGGACTAGAGGAAAGGTTGGAGCAAGAAAAATGTATCCTTGGTGGAAGAGGATGAGGTCTTGGGGCACTTAAACAAACCAGGCATACATAAGTCAGTGGGGCCTGATGAGATACACCCTCAAGTGCTGAGGAAGCCAGCAGCTGTCACTGTGAATTTTGAGGCCACCCTCAATGGTCTTAGATCAATCATGGTAATGGGGAGAACTCCCCAAAGGCTAGAGAAAAGCAAATATCACTCCAATCTCCAAGAAGGTGAAGAAGGACTCAGGGAACTAGTGGCTGCTCAGACTCACCTTGATCCCTTGGAAGGTGATGGAACCATCCTGGAAATAATTTCCAGGCACCTGAAGGACAAGAACATTATCAAGGAGTAGTCTGCATGGCTTCATCAAAGGGAAGTAATATTTGACCAACTTGATAACCTTCTATGCTGAAATGACTGTCAGGATTAGTGAGAGGAGAGCAATGAACTACCTGGACTTCTACCTGGACTTTGGTGAGGTTTTTGACACTCTTGAATTATGGATTGGGTGAGCAAACACCCAATGAGGTGAGTGAGGTGAATTCAAAGCTGGCTGAAATGGCTGGGCCCAGAGGGTGGTGCTCAGTCTCATGAAGTCCAGTTGCAGGCTTCTCACTAGCAGTGTATCCCAGAGATCCAATCCTGTTTAACTTCTTCATTAATGATCTGGATGACAGGGCAGAGTGCACCCTTAGCAAATTTGTAGATGACACAAAACTGGAAAGAGTGACTGATACGCCGGGTTCATGCAGCCATCCACAAGGACCTTGACAGGCTGAAGAAATGAGCTGTCAAAAGCCTTGTGAAGTTAAACAAGGGGAAGTGAAAAGATCTGCACCTGGGGAGGGAAATACCCCAGGTACCAGTGCATGCTGGGGGTTGCCCTGCTGGAGAGCAAATACGGCTTTCCAGCGGGTCAAGGGAGGTGATCATTCTGCTCGGCACTTGTGACACTGTCCTCAGCACAAGGGGATTGCTATGTTTAGAGCTGGGCTCTCCAGTACAAGAGGACATGAACGTATTGTCCATGGAGCACCTCTCCTGTGAGGACAGGCTGAGGGAGCTGGGACTGTCCAGCCTGGAGAAGAGAAGGCTCAGGGGGATTTTAACAAAGTATGAAAACACCTGAATGGAAGGTGCAAAGAGGACAGAGACAGGCTCTTTTCAGTGGTGACAAGACAAGTGGCAATGGGCACAACCTGAAACTCAGGAGGCTCCTTTTAAATATAATAAAATACTGTGAGGATGATCAAGCTCATGCACAGGTTGTCCAGAGGGTTTGTGGAGTCTCTGTCCTTGGAGAAATGTCAGTTGTCCAGGCATGGTCCTGGGCAACTGGCTCTAGGGGGCCCTGTTTGAGCAGGAGTGTTGGACCAGCTTCTTGGGGTCGCTTAGAACCCTAAACACTTTGTGTTTCTGTGAAGTTTATGCACATAAAAGAACCGCATTTCCCCATAAGTCCTAATGGTTTGAGGAGCCCCAAGCCAATGAAGACGACACGCCACAAGTGCAGCACAGTTCCGCACATGCTGGGTCAGCTCCTCAGCTACACTGATTGGGAAAGAGGAACCTGTAAGAGAGCCTTGGACCATCAACTGAGGGCAAATCTCACAGCCAAGGCAGGTTGATGTTCATCACAGCAAAGACAAAAAGCAGTGTTTCTGAGGACTGTTAGCAGAGTTAATGTTTACACTGACATGCTTTTTCATGAAGAAAGGGGTCAAATTATAACATGGGCTACTGTATTTTCTTTCTTCAGCAGCTGGGGATCAAAAAACTCTCTTACCATGTAAATGAGGGGTGAAATAACAGATTATTTTACACTCTTTTTTGAGCAGACAGGATTACAGCACAGATTGTGTTGCAAAACAAAGAATAGCTCCACAGGAACCATGACTCTTTCTATGAATCATTCTGTCCCCCCTCTCCCCTTCCCATATATCTGGTTTTTTTGTAATTTTTCTTAAAGGTGAATATCTTCTAGATGGGAATGCCATGCTAACTGAATGGCTAGACTTAAAAATGGCTAAAGTTGGCCATTTACTAGCTACAATTTTATTTAATAAGTAGCAACTGTAAACGGTTATTTGCCTCCCTACTTGGAGACAGAAAATACACTTTAACCATAAGTATATGCATTGTCAAAATTATAAACATATCCTTCCCCTAAAGTGGCAAATAGAAATAAAAGTCATAATCCACCCCCAATATCAGGAGAGAAATTAGGGTGGAGAGCCTGGAGAGATGGGGTATATGTTTTTCTGCCTAGTGTTATGTCAACAACAGCTTTGTGTGAAGAGAAATTATATATGGAGCCATGGTGAAATTTACAGGAACTGTTGTGGAAAACAGTGAAATACATAACAGAACAAATTAAAGATCTGGAGTTAGAGGTTTACATCATATTTAGAAATCAAAGGAAACAAGCTAATGCAGTTAATTCATGCTAATAGTGGTGGAGAACGGGTTACAGGTGTATCTAAGGTCTGCTTGGAGGGCATTAATGGACATTGTTTCTCTCTAACTTTCAACAGGCAGTTTGTCGAATACTCCCTGATATGCTTTGAAGTGAGTGCATCCTTTTGTGCATCTGAGGTGCTCAGTTCATATTCCCAAGGGCCGGTTTTGCTTCTTGGAGCAAAGCAGGAGCAGTTACGAGTCTGCTCTGATTTTTTGGTCTTAGCCTAACCTCCAGCGATTTACAAAATCTTTTTCCTGACCTCCTTCCCTGGGAACAGGGATGCAGCAGTCAGCATAGAAAGATAACTTAAGGCAAGGGAAATGCTATCTAGCGGCTGTAGCCTGCTCTTTCTCTACTGAAATGCTCAGTGGCTAGCCACAATCTGGCCCAAAGCATATTCACTTGCAGTAACACCAATAGATATTATGTATCACATATCACTTTGCTGTAATTTCCTGGACTCAGCAATTATTTCATTAATGTTTTGTTTCAAGTCTTAAAAAATGCCTAAGTGAACAAATTTGATTTTTAATGCATATAAGTAGTTTTAGGAAGCTCTGGCACTTTTGTACAGAAAATGATGTTTTGGGAGCTCATTGCAGGATGAGTACCTGTAACAGATATTATTTCTGTGTTTGTGCTCATTAAAATGTGAAAAGGTAATGTATGAATGCATACATATGTCCCAAGAATTTTTCTGGGAAAGTATATTTTTCCAATTATTCTTCCCGCCTTATAGAATCACAGAATTTTTTAGGTTGGAAAAGATATTCAAGATCATCAAGTCCAACCATTAACCCAGCACTGCCAAGTCCACGACTAAACCATGTCCTCAAGTGCCACATTTACACATCTTTTCAATACCTCCATGATGGTCACTGGGCAGCCTGGGCAGCCTGTTCCAATGCTTGATCAACCTTTCAGTGAAGATGATTTTCCTAATATCCAACCTAAACCAATGGCACAACTTGAGGCTGTTTCCTCTTGTCCTATCTCTTGTTTCTAGGGAGAGGAGACCAACACCCAGCTCACTACTGCTTCGTTTCAGGTAGCTGTAAAGAGCAATAAGGCCCTCCCGGAGCCTCCTTTTCTCCAGGCTGAACACCCCCAGCTCCCTCAGCTGCTCCTCATAGCATCTGTGCTCCAGACCCTTCACCATCCCCATTGCCCTTCTCTGGACACGCTCCACACCTCGGCACCTTTGAGATGCTGTTGACTTACAGATCAGCAACAAACAAGGGCAGATTCTTATGAAAAAGGAAAAAGGGAAAGAAGGAAGGGGAGGAGAGGTGAGGAGAGGAGAAGAAAAGGAAATGAAGACGGAAAAGAGATCTAACACATTCATCAGTGAATGCAAGCCTTAAAAGAACCTGAGGACTGGTCACAGGAAAAACACAAAGCAGGTACAGCTTTATGTAGGAGATACAGTCACAAACAAGACACTCGACTCATCAAAAGACATTTCTACATTTCTGTGCTTACATTTCTGAAGTACCATCTCCAAAAGAAAACAAGGTTTTCCTTTTAGTAAGTACACAGCACATCAAGGCTGAACAATTTGTTAATGTGAACATTTGAGAGAAGAGAGATTACAGCAATAAAGGTTCTGACACATCAATTAAAGCAGTTGGGTTAGACTAAAAGAATATTGTAAACTATCCACGTGCCCAAATTTATAGACAAAATTCATATTATTTGGGGGATAAGGCGGTGGAGGGGCGGGGCTGGCTTTGTGATCACATAATCAAGGCCGGTGAGGGTGGGAGCACACCTGGGTTAGCATGAGTTTTGTTGCTGGTTTTGTGAATGCAGGTTTAACTGCACACACAGCCCCAGGAACCCCATGTTCCCAGGGAGACTGGGGACAGAAGCTTTGCCGTTATGTAGGTTTTAACAGTTTTGCTAAGAAAATCTAGTGAGGGTTTTTGGACAGGAAAATTGCAGGATTTAGCTGGAATGTGAAGAATCTTCGGGTCCCTAGTTAATTATGATCTGCTTTGTTACAGTAGCAGAAACAGTGATAGAGAAAAGGAGGCAGTTCTTGTCTTGAGGAGCATGCACTGCTATTATTGTTTTATTTGTATTTTTACTCCTTAAAAGTAGCCGCTCTTTACAAAGTATCCACGGTAAAGCCAAACAGTGGGATGGAGACCGAAATTGACTAAGTGAAACCTGCCCTAAGTGTGCACCCAAGAGATCAACTGAAATCAATTTGTCCTGCAGGGGTAGGTGGTTATACATCAAAGCTGAGAAAAATCATACTGGAAGCCACAGGAACACATTCAAGCAGGAAAACTGGGGGTTGCCTAAGGCATATACCCTTGCTACCGAAGAGTGTGTGTATGTGTGTGCATACCTATGAGTCATGGAGAAACAGAGAGTGGAGGAGAGAGAAAAAGAGAAAGGGGGAAAGAAAAAAAGGAGGAAAAAAGAAATCACTAGAGACACGCAGATGCAAAAGCACAATGGTTGTATAAAATTATTTTGAGCTTTTTGTACAACTTACATAATTCTCAGGTAGAAGAAAATAAAACTGTAATTTATGCAGTTCTCCCTAGCAAGTAAAAAAAAAGTTATTTTTACAACTCCCTATATTGATTTTATTTTTAGAACACTTTCTAAAACAAGTGGAGAATTCAATCCTACTCTCTGAGGCATGTCAATTTGTGCCCACATAGTCGATGGAAAGATTGAACCCTAAGTGCGGATCATGACATTCTGCTGTGATAAAAGCTGTTTCTGTTTGCTTTAACTCTCATGCATAGTGGCAAATGCCACTTGTGACACACTGGTATATGTACAACTATCTCTATTGTATCCAGTGATTGCGATACACTCAAGTTGTTTCTGAAATTTCCCTGATTCTGTCTACTCAGGTAAATTAATTTTCTCTAAGTGTTTTAATAGAGGAGAAGGTAGCCCAGTTACAGACACAAATAAATTTCATTTGCCAGGAGATTTTTCAGAGCATGAAAGCAATTAACAAAACATAGTACATATCAAGAGAAAAACAGTCTATGATCTACTTTGGAATGTGTTTCTTTCTAACCCAGTTTAGGAAAAGCCTTGAATTTTTGCTTAGATCCTCCTTAATCATGCCCCTAGGCATTACTTAATCAGTGTTATGGTAAATAGCCATTCTCCCAATCATTGCTCTCCATGTTTCTGTGCATTTAAGGACATGTATGCATTAATAATCAAGACCTGGGCAGAAAAGTGTCCTTCAGTCCACTCTTTTCATTGCCTCCCAGACACCAGCATCTTCTTGTACTCTCAACTGAACTTGTTTCCACTATCACTTAAGTCGCTGTGGCTATGAAAGCAGAACCAGAAATTGCCAGACCCATCTAAGTCTGTGAAAATCTATTGCTCAATAAACCTGAATATGTCTTACTACATTATCTTTCCAGAGATAAGGGTTGTAAGGCTGTTACGCTGCCAGTGACGTATTTCTTTTTGCATGGTGTGGGAGCCCAGAGAGGGCAACAAGGCAGCAGGCTGCCTTCCCATGACAACATGTGCAACTTCTCCAACTGCCTCTTCATCTTCCAGATGCCTCCTGCTTCAGAAAGCTCTTCACAACCTTGGACCTCCCAAGGAAGCCTGCACACCTGTTTTTTATTGACTTTGGTTGCTACCATAGCTATTATTTATTAGTCAGCTTTTTGGATGGGGAGCCAGCTGTCTTGTTTATCTGGCTGAGGTTCTGGTCTCCATGCCTGCTCATCCTCAACGTGGTGCCAGCCCATGTATTGAGAATTACATGGCAGGAACAAATTCTCTTCTTCTCTAGCCATGTTGGCTGTCCAGGTCCTTGTCTGCCATAAGGATGAAGAACTGTCAGGTTCCAGCTCCAAAAATCCTTCCCACTCCCTCCTCTGTGCTGCAGCCCACGCTGGCCTAGTTTTGAATCATGCTGGAAAATGGGTATAAGCAGCTAAATTTTCCTTCCTGTGTAAGGTAATATGCCCTTTCTAATATTAATCTCTAGAGGATCCCCAGATCTTTAGCAATTTAATAAATCCAGATGAGTACTAAAAAATAGTGAGGATTGACAGGCCTTCTAATAATAATGATGAAAAATAAGTGAAAATGTCTGTTAAAATTTTGCCAAGAAACTATTTTTGTCCCCAGGCAACATTTTGTTGCTCTGCTTGCATGCCTCGGTGTGTTTCCTTCCAAGCTGGCTATATAGTTCTATAGATACAATACATATGCACATTAGCATTATCTGTATATCTCTTGTTTGCCAAACCTGAAGTAATTTATGTAATTATACACATAATGTATTTTATCCAAATACACAAAGAATATTTTTTTTCTAAATGCCACTTAGTATCTAGATTTAACTTAAACCACTACTTAGTCTATCTTCCTTAATAGGATACTAAAAAGGAATTTTATGACAACATTATCAGTAGCGTTTTGCTGATAATTAGAATAACAATAATAATACTGAGATATTTTTTCAGTAATAATGGTGTTATTAATGAGATTTTTATGAAAGACAGACTTCTTTAGTATAATTATGAAAATTGATCTTTTTCATTTTACTTATTCACTGAAATCAGATAAGTGGCTTAACTACATGTATTATTTCTAATAAATATTCAAAAGAATGCATTTAAACAAGGCACCTCATTCTATTCTTGTTCATATTCCTTGCATTTAAATAAAAGTGTAATTGCTCTGCTTTTTTAAACTGCTAGTTTGGATTAGCTGTCTAACCTGTACAGTGTAGCTGTTTTCTGTTTGCATTTTTAATAGCTTTATTACCATTTGGTGAAGCCTTAATTTCTCACTCCCTTGAAGAGTCCTGCCTTTAAGTCAGCTCTACAATTTAACCAGCAATAATCTGTCAAGATAAGATAAAGACCTACACCAGATGAAATGCAGTATTTTTGTGTAGCATTCTGTCATTGTTAAAGGAAAGATCTGAGTATGTCAAAATGTAACACCTGAAAGTTTAATAAACTTTGTAGCATAATTTTACAGTTCACATTTTAAAATAAATTGTTCTAGAATACATTAGCTTGTTCACTAGTGAAATCAGTTAAATATCTATATAAAT
The DNA here is from genome assembly GCA_013397935.1 of Dasyornis broadbenti. Lineage (NCBI taxonomy): Eukaryota > Metazoa > Chordata > Aves > Passeriformes > Dasyornithidae > Dasyornis > Dasyornis broadbenti. The sequence goes on from VZRN01001378.1 coordinate 330,359, forward strand.
ATGTTTGGGTGAAGGGAGCCAGCAGTTTCTCAACAAGGATAAAAGTTCTTTCAGTTTTCAAGCCTCAGATTAAGTCACTTCTGAAAATCCTTGCTTCAATTCAATTCTATTAACTCTGCAGTTTCCCTGTAGTTCCTTCATAATATTTGGCCTTAACATCACTGCAGAGGTTCATTCAATATTACAAACATTATTTTTTCAGAGTTATTAATACTGAGGCAATTGAAGTGAAGTATACTTAACTCCTTGCTTTCAGGACTTGTGCTGGCCTTCAAATATTCCTGTTTCTTTTCACATTCCTGTTTCACTTATTCATGCAAGTAATTTTTTTTTTTTTTAAAATTTATGAAGATGAGGTCCTAAATCCATGTTAGGGTTAAATAATAACTGAACCATGTCAGGTATGTATGAACTAATATATTTACAGGACAGAAGAATGAAGAATGGGTTTCTCAGTTCTGCCTTAGCTAAACTTGCTGTTCCTCATGCAAATGGGCATTAATGTGTTTCATCTCACCAGGCATATTGAATGCAAATGGCAGAAGCGTGGGATCTGTGAGCTACTCCTGAGTCCATGAGAGTAGATGCAGGATCAGGTACATGGCTGGGGAGGGAAAACCAGAGCACTGTGCATGGGACTTTTTGGGCAGCTTTTGGTTCAAATCCTGCACTCCTCTCACCTCTGGGCAGCCTGGTCTGTGCTGTGATCTTTCTCTGTTCAACCCTTGCAGAGAGGTTCCCCAGGAACGGACTGTTCTGTATTGCTCACATGAGAAAGTCCCATACAGTGTGGCCTTTCCAGGAAGCCTTAGGATTTTACACCAAGTATTTTAGATATATATCTAGTTTTAGTAACTGAACTCTTATGAATACTTTTTACTTTTTTTTACCTCCCTTAAATTAAAACTGCAGTAATCTAAAAAGCCAGTACTAGTAGCTGTTTGCAGGCATTGAGCTCAGCTCATTTCTTGGCCTCAAGCTGTTGTCTCTTTCCTTAATGACCAGTCCTCTCCTCTGAGGTTGGGTTAAACTCTCCCAGGGCAGCTTTGCTAAAACATAGACTTCCATAAAATGGTTTCATTTTGATGAATCATCATTTTGAAGTGAAAAATATCTGATTTGATGCCAAATTCACCAGTCTGTTTAACTGCAGTGTTCATCTTCCTGAACTAGTGCTTGGAGGGCTCTGAAGGTTTGGCACTATAGGTCCTGTATTAATTGCAAACACCATAGTACAGTGTATTTTCATTTCTCACAGCCAATGATTTAGGAACTGGAGAGACATCATTGAATAGACTTCGATTTATGAGAATCAGGCCTGAGACTGCAAAGGTTGTTCATAATTTAGATCTGCTTTGACATAAACTTGGTCTTTCTGAGGGCCATGGTTATTAGTTATGAGACAAAGAATCTGATTTTCAGAACAAACAGGGAAGATAGTTCTGCAGTAAAAACATCTACTGTGTGATTCATGAAACACACTGCTGCCAGAAATTCTGTTCAGTTTTAAGGTTAAGGCCATAGGAGTATTCTGTATTGAGCACATGAGAAAGGCCCATACAATGTGGGCACTGAGATACAAACTTCACAGAAAAAGCACTGAGATACAAACCTCACATTTAAGAAATAGGAACACTGAAAATTAGACTTCAAAGTCCATTGTTAAGGTCCTATAAATATTTGTCACTTAAGAAGTATTTACCAGTGGTTGCTAATTCATCGCAACCATGGAAGGTAGCTCAGGGATAGTCATTATCCCTATTCAATAAACAGTAGTTCTTTTTCTGCATGGATATTTGGGAGTTGAAAATGGGAACAAAGGCAGTTCATGAACAATGTCACAACCCAATAGTCTATGAGAAATCTTGAGAGAGCCTGCAGTGGGCACAGCCCTTAACACAGGCTGAATGTCTGTCTGAAACACACTTGCTACAGGCACAAATCTCCATTGAACAAAGCATGTAATCACATTTCTAAGTCCATACTTCTGCTTAGGGTCTGATCTGTGTCTGAAGGACTCTTTGGAATTGCAAACTGACATTTTTATGCTCTGAGTCCCTCTAGGAGACACAGTTTAGAGCAGGGGAAAGAGTTCTTTGGCAACTCACTTAGATCAGCTCACAAGACTACAAAATACACAGGGAAAAGAGCTTGTCTGCCAGCATCAGGGGCCAGGAGATCAGCACCTCTTGCATGGAGGCTTGAAGCCATGTAAGATGGCCCCTCTTACTGCCCTGCTAAGTGACAGCTGCACTGTGCTGAGGTGCTGAACCCTGACCATGGCAGGAGGTTACTGCTCCAGCAGCTCTGGCTATGTGAACAATCCTGTAAAGCCCTTTGGCAGAAAGCAGCCAGGTTAATGCCAGCTGCCCAGCTCATCCAGGATAACCCAGGCAGCTCTGCCCATGCAACAGCAACAATGGTGACCTCCAGGAATAGGCTGGTGACACTCTCCTCTGACATAGTTCTGTACACAGTGATTAATGACTTTTAACCTGACTATTTTTTCACAGTCTGAAGTGAGTCCTGGATGTGAACATCTCTTCCTACTAACAACCCAAGCCTCCACCAACCCGGAAAAGCATTTATGGGAGCATGAACCAAGACAGAAGGAAGGACAGGTGGAGACTGCCTCTGAGCAGGAGGAATGGTGCACCTGAGAGAGCTGAAGCCAAATGGACTCCAAACACTCCTAAAAGCCTTCCTGAACTACAACCTTAGAGCTACCATCTCAAATTGGTCTCAAAACAAGATCTCACATCTCATTTTTGTGACAACTTTCCACACCAAAACAATCTGAGTTTAAGACTAGTCCATGCTGGAAATAGATGGACTTTTGAGGTTAATGTAATGGATTCCATGTTCCTGCCTCTCGTGTAATTTTTTGTATTTTAAAAAGTAGGAGCACTGCACCACATGTGTGTGATGTGAAACTGTGTGGCAATGAAAGGCATAAAAAATTATTCCAGCAAAAGGCTCTGACTGAAACAACCACAGAGAAGCCAAGGGGCTCGTGGTTCTATAACAAGCTCACTCAGAAAATCACAAGGCAATGTGACAGCTGGAGGGAGGAAAGACTTGTGGCAATATTTTTTTAAGAATTGCATGGTCAAAAAAGAATAATAAACATTAACAATATTTTTTGGTTGTTTTTCCCTTTTTTTCTTTCCCATGACATAAACAATGGTACTCTGGTCATAAGCCAAAACCTGACAAAGGTCCAAGGTTGAAAAGAGTTTCTTTGAGCCTGTCTTCCTGGTATAATTATTGTAGGTTCAGAGGAACCAGATCTGGAGTGTTGTAAAACTCAACACAATGAACTTGACAGACAGCCAGATTTCTGTTTTCAGTCAGTTTAGGGTTACTATAATCTCATTATTATGCTTGAAAGACGACAAGTAATAGAATCTCAGGTAGCTGTTCTGTCTTTACTCAGCCGCATCTTCTCTTTTATGCCAATTTCCCTTGATTACCTGAACTAGTGAGGCTCGGTTTTCAACCACTTATCTTCCAGCAATAATCATCTGATCAGCCTTACAAGGTTCTCACTGCACTCAACGGTTTTAATGGGTCAAGCGTTAAATTAACCCTTTAACCATATCCCAGGAGAATACAAAACTTATTAAAAAACAATTTACTATTCAGTCATTGTTAACTTTGCAGAGGAGAAGGAGTTCTTTAAATAGATTTGCTTGTTGTTCCATCCACTCATACCCTGTTTTGCTGCATCTTTACCCTTACTAACACATGCAATTTTTTTAAAGCTTCTGCTTAATGAAATATTCTTCTGGTTCCTTACTTCCACAGAAACATAAAATGAAGTCACAGGAAAAGCTGTGTGTATCTTATGTTCTGTTTTAAGGCAACTTCTCACAACAGTTAAATTAATTTTTCCACGTATGGAAAAATGTCTGCAAAAACATGACTCATGTCAGTTAGTGTTGCATCTTGTGCAGAATTGTAAGGGTGGTGAAACTCTTATAGACCCATCTGTATGATGGGAAGGGTTTGTAGTTCTGGAATGGGAGAGTATTTGTACTGACTACAGCAAGGAAAGAGCCAAGCAAGAGGTCACTTACACATGTAGGTCTGTGTTGGTGTGTAGGGCTGTCAGAAGCTGTGATGTCACTCCCTGCTTCCCCAGAAAACTCTGGAGACCCCTCTGGGAGTAGGCTGGAGGCAGGAGCCCAAGCAATGCTCTCTGGCTTTATACTTCCCAAGGATAGTGCACAGCCAGCAGAAATATGTCTTCTGCTTTAACTCACGTCAAAGCTGGGGAAACCAAGAGATGTGTGAGAGGATGTGGCTCTGAAGAAGCAGCCTTGCCAAAGCGCTCCTCAGAGCAGGTCTGCAGGGCAGGGAATTGCACCATCAGGAGGGGCTTGAACAAGAGGCAAGTGGCACCAGCAGCTTTACTAGACCTTAGTTTTCTTGCAAAAGTAGGGATCCCTGCACACAAGAACGGCTTTAGCAGAGCAGGCTATCCATCCCACAATAGAGCAAACTCTCCCTTTCAGCAAAGATCCAACAGCAATGAAGAGATAAGAGTAGAAATGTGTCATGTAAACCAAGGTGAGAAAGAGCCACAATTTACTAGTCATTATGAATTAAGGTGTGATACATCCCAGTGCTGCTTCTTACAATGCATAGTAGAGATGCCCAGGGTGTAGATCTGTCTTTGCTATCTTCAACCAATTCTAACTCACACAAAATTCTCACTGCTGTTCACAGGGGTATTGCCAGGAAATGGCTTGAATGAAAGATGGAATTTTTTACAGAGACATCTCATACAACACTTTCATCGCCTTTAGTTTGTACAATCCCATCTGATCTTTGATGACAACTGGAACTGCTTAAGGGGCTTTACTAGCTCAGGTTAGTAGTCATCAAAGGAATATTAGGACTATAAAATCTACTGTGTGTTAGTCATTACATGTCTGTATAAAAATAATGTGGTGTTTTCAGTCTTTTTATAATGTATCTGTCCTTTACAGTGGATGAGGGGAAACAAAGAAGACACAGAGCTTAAACATTAGATGGTGTGATGATTTTGGGTACGTGGGCTTTCAAGAGGAGTCTAAGATGAGCCCTCAGGCCCTTTAATAAGAGAGGGATGGGCCAGTGATGAGGACATTGAGCGCAGCTGTCCTGCTGGGCAGGGCGCTGTCAACAGTCAGCCAAGAGAAACGCTACAAAGAGAAACACATCTTGGGGCTCAGCCCTCTGCAGAAATTCAGGATCTTACTGTGGTCAGCAGCGAAGATGCCTTGTCTTCGAAGGACTCCCACGGTACAGTGTGTTTCTTCTGAAAGGGTTATTCTGTTCTACTCATCACCACTTCTTTTCAAATCAATGGCATCAGAAAAAACATAGTGGTGACTTTTCCACATCATTCCACGTGGGCAGTATCTTCCCCCAGGACAAGTGTCGGGGTTCAGTGACTCCTTCAGCTTGGAAGTGTTTGGTTTCAGATCTCCTCTCTACAAGTTTTTGAACCATTAGTCCACAAAAAAATATTCTTCAAGCAGAAAAGTTCTATCAAGAGATATTTCCGCCCTGTAATTGCTAAGAAAATGTCTAATGCTTTACATGTGAGCGGTATTTGGGGGTTGCATCTTCGGTCACTTTCTGTGCAATCTCTACTGACAAGTGCCTGAGACCAAACAATATTGTGTATGTATATCAAAGACGGGATCTCCCTGAAGAGAAACAACAATGGAAATATAAAATTAAATGGTTTTGTTTTTTTTAAAGACACAATGACAAATTACCACAAACGAAACTAAAATGAAAAGGCAAGATTCACGTTCTAAACAGAGGCACACAATGTCACTTCAAGGCATTTTCCCTACTCTTTGGTCAACCATTTTAGATGCCTGTGTCAGATGTTGGCAGACATGTTAGAAAGCCTCTGAGTTACCCATGTGGGGGCAGATGGAGGCAACTAAATAGGTACCTTGCATGTCTAAAATGAATATAAACATTTCTGTATAGGCAACTGAATCTCACACCTTGATTGCTTTGCCTTTGATATCAGGGATGTATTTTTAAAAATGTTAAATTAATACCTTTTGCTTTTCCCATCGGTTTCCATTTGAGAAAAAAAATACTGCTTCCTCTTCATCATCCTCTACATTCATTTGTATTTCTGAAGATCCTCCTACAAAAAAATGAGCACATTCCTCTAAGATCAGCAGGTAGTAGATGTTTTAATGACGTCCACATCTGTATATGAAAAAAAAGGAAAAGAGTAATGTGAAATTCAAACTAGTTCTGAAGAGAAATAAAATCTGTTTAAATTTGAAAGGAAAGGAAATTTAAATTTTGAAAGGAAAACCAGATAATTTCCATTTGTGGAAATGCATATATGAATGATTAATAAAGAGAAAGGGTAGATTTGGGACAAAACAAAGCAAAAGAGGAAAATGCTGCATTTTACAGACCTTTATCAATGGATGTTTAGCCCGGGGGAAGATGGGTTGAGACTAGTCCTGGGGAGAAGAACTCAGGGGTGTTTGTGGAAGAGAAGCTCAATAGGACTCAGCAGTGCACGCTCACAGCTCAGAAATCCAACTGCATCATGGGCTGCGTTGAGAAGGCATGGCCAGCAGGGAGAGGGAAGGGCATTCTGTCCTTCTGCTCTGCTGTGCTCTGCTCTGCTCTGTGACACCCCACCTGGAGTGATGCATCCAGCTCTGAAACCCCCAGCACAAGCTATTTGCCTGTCGGAATGAGTCCAGAGGAGGTCACAAAGATGATCAAAGGTCCACATCATCTCTCCTATGAAGACAGGCTGAGAGACTTGGGATTGTTCAGCCTGGAAAAGAGAAGAGAAGAGAAGGCCCCAGGGAGATGCCCCAGCAACCTCCAGTAAAACCCTAAAGAGAGCTTACAAGAAGGCCATAGAGAGACTTTTTACAAGGGTGTGTAGTGATAGCAAGGGAGAATGACCTTAAACTGAAGGAGGGGAGGTTTAGATTAGGTATTACAAAGAAATTTTTTTACTACAAGGATGGTGAGTCACTGGAACACATTGTCAGAGTAGTTGTGCATGCCCCATCCCTGGATGTGTTCAAGGCCAGGTTGGATGAAGCTCCAGGCAACTTGGTCTAGTGGAATGTTCCCTGTCCACAGCAGCGGGGCTGGAACCAGATAGTCTTAAACGTCCCTTACAACTCAAACCATTCTACAATGCTGTGTTTCTGAACAGCCACACTTCAATATAATGGAGTGATACACAAAAATCATATGAAACTTCTTCTCAATGGGCTGATGCTTCCCCAAGCTTTCTGGAAAATTCTTGGGAGCGTCTTAACCAATATGTATGCCCTGTATTCATCTGACCCAAAGACTCCTTTTGTAGACAATGGGAAAAGACACATCTATGGACCATTTTCTCTGAATAATTTTAAACACATATTTTGAAGATGTACTTTTGAGATAATCTGTGCCCATGAAGATTGTGGAAAAGGGAGAAAATCACAAAATATTTGTAGGCCCTTGGTTAAGTCAAACTGTGTGATTAGCAACATGTCAACTCCATTCAAAGCACCCTTTCAGCCATAGAATCAGAGAATAATTTTGGCTGGAAGAGACCTCTACAGTCCAATCCCCTGCAATGAACAGGAACATCTTCAGCTTGATCAGGCTGCTCAGAGCCCCATCCAACCTGACCTTGAATGTTTCCAGGGATAGGGCATCCACCACCTCTCTGGGCAACCTGTGTCTATGTTTTCAATCCTCAATGTCAGAGTCTGTTTTTCAGTAAAATTTCTAAGTAGACCTGATGTTCTCTTGGAAGACCATCGAGTCAATTCTGTTCTCCAAAAGCCATAAAGCGCCTGAAATTTGTCAAATACAAGATTCTTCTCCAAAGAATACCACAGTATACCTCTGCGCTAACTTGGGGTTAAAGGCCAGAATTTTATTGCCTTTAGCTGGAACAAAGTTCACTCTAATTTAAGGGAAATGGCCTGTAGCTAAAGGATAAAAAAAAATGGCAGTAAACAGTACCCAAAAACTACACTAGAAAGTGCTCCTGAAGAAGTAGTCATTTTCTAGTATACAGAGTGGCTACATTATAATACCTAACATGGAATCAGTGCAAAATATTAGCAATTTTAAAGTGTTATCAAAATAAAATTACACTGCCGTAGACAGTCTGCAACTCAGGCCTTATATTTCTGCTTTTTAAAACTAATTGTCTGCTTTATGCACACACAGAACTTTATCAAACTGAAAAGGTCTTCTATAAGTCAACAGTGTTTCTTATGTTTTCAAATGGGGTACAAGCACTTACCTACATGAATATATTGTAATTCACCTTGAAAAGCAAAAATGGATTAAAGGAAGTCCTTTTTCAATTTTATTAAATCCTTCCATTGTTAAGACAAAGCTTTTAAGGAGGAATAACCTGAAAAAACCCAAAACATAAACAGACAAATCATTTTTATGAGTGAGGCTGATGACAAATTCCATTCTAATTGCGGGGCTCCCATAAAGTTCAAATCTTTAAAAAGCTGCATGAATTTATGAGTGAGAAGACAGATTTTAATCTACTGTGTGAAGTATTTGTTTGCTGAAGATAGAGATGTTTTATGAACAGGCAAAAACAAGGTGTAAAACCTGGCCCTACTGAAGTCAGAGCATTATTTCCAGTGCATGTTAAATGTATTCTCATATTAAATGTAAGCTTTCTGAAATTTGGCTTTCCAGACTAAACCACTTGGCTAAGATGTTTCTATAACAAAAGGACCTTGTGGGGCAATTCAACTCTTTCCTGAATTGCTGTCTAAAATAGATAGCCCTGTGTCTCTCCATTGGTTCTAGCAGAGACATTGGCATCTGGCTTAGATTGTTCATCTAGATGGTTGAAGACAGATGAGACGAAGCCTGCTGCCTACGAGGGTACCATTTGCTATTAAGGTAATGTGAGTAGGCAACAATTGCAAAAGCTTGCAGTGCATGTTAGTCCTTCTTTGTATGATGTTGGATTCTTTCTATGTATTTGGTAATTTATTACAAACTTTATTGAATCAAAGAAAAGTCTAAACAACCATCCCATGTTCTGCCAGACACAAATACTCAATGACTTTGCTCACAGAGAGGTGGCAGTGGAGAAAATAGATGGAGTTTTGCCTAGACTTTAAATACACTATTCCTTAGTAAAACCCTACCAGGGAGAGAGCTCAAGAGATGAATCATTTTTGTGGGACACAGGGATGTCTGCTCCACTCTTGCTTCTCCTGCTGATCTCCTGTGTGGCCTTGGGCAAACTGCTCCACCATCTGTTTCTCCACCCTCCTTTGTCTGTGCAGGGGATGGCTACATGCCATTTTGCAGTCAGATGGGAACCAGCTGCCTCCATGCTCTGACCCAAAATGGCATGACCAAGATGATGCGGTGCCAAGTCTGAGGTGACATACCTAGGACCTCAGAAAGAGCCTCCAGCTCCAACTTTGTGCTTTGTAAGACACAGTGTAGCCTCTTCTGCTCAGCTCGTGGCATCGGTGGAGCACAAGTCCAGGTAGACGTATCCATAGACTGAAAGCACCTGCTCACTTGCGTCTTTTCTTCTGTGAGTGTAGAACAAGCAGCACAAAGGGAGCAGTAAACTCTGCTCAAGAGATTTATAGCACTGACCGCATGCGTGTCTGTTGGTCTGGCCAGCCACCCAGTTCATGCAGCCACGGGGTAAAGAGCTAGGATGGTGGCATTTCTAATTAATCCTTCTCTTCCATAAAGACCACAATAATTTATCAAATTTAAATTAATAATATGAATGGAAAAGTTGTGTGTGTGTATACCTGTGTATGTATCTGTGTGCATTTACACAGTACATTTAACCGCGTTTCCTGAAGTGATAAAACAGGAAATTTCCTTGCCCCCGTCTTTCCCTTCACCACTGCTTTCGCTTGTAGATTTTGGCTCAGCCAAGGAATATAACCATTTTGTCTTTGTAATAAGTGAGTTGATTACTTATTATCCAGAATGAAAATGTCACAGAGGTACTAGCGTCTGATGCACTGCTCTGAATAGGTATTTAATATACAGGAATCCTGTGCTTTTCAGTTATTTATTCAACTAGCTGGAAATGTTCTTAGAAATAAAGAACCAGCTTAACTTAAAATCCACTAACCATAACAGAGTAGCCAAACATTGTACTGCAATGTTTGTGCACTCCCATGCCACACTCCAGGCTTGCAGTCTTTCAACGTTTTCAAACATTTAGAAGAGTATGAAAAGAATTCTGCTGGGGAAGATTCACAGGCTTTGCATAAACTGGTCCTTAAACCTTAACAAAACTTTCTACAGGGTAAATGCTCTATATGTCTTTCCAGCAGAGCATAATGCATTACCCTGTATCACCAAGCATATGCCCTCAGGTGTGAACTCCCAGCAACAGGTTTCTCTTTGGGGCATGAGAGATTTTATGTAGGGAATCTGATCCAGCTCTCTGAGCAGAGAAAAGCTCACTGGTCTCCTTTATCAGCCTGCCCAAAGCTCCTGCTTCTGGTCGCTGACACAGTTGGAGCATGGCTGATATAAAACCCAAAGTGGTTCCTCTTGTGTACGGTACACCAGAGTGGTTGCTGGTGTGGCAGCCTTAGAACTGAGACGTGAGTTTGTGGAGAAAAGGACAAGAATTTCTTCAGCTTGAAATACAGGGTGAAGTTTTGAAAATCCATCCCTTGGGTCTGCAACAAGGCCTGTTCATTTCTGGCTCAACCCCACTATTATGAATATTCATAATCTCTAAAACCCTGCTTGTTTAATAACTGGGCTTGAATCTGCAGCCCGTAAAAGTAAGTACGTGCCACAGCTTGATCTGAGGCTCCATGCTGACAGATGTAACAAGTGCATGTAATTAATGTTGCTGTCATTGGCCTAAATGCCAAACTCTAATGTTGCTCATTCTTTCCTTTGAAAATATCTGCAGAGGAAGTATTGAAAGCAAAGAATGAATCACTCTTTCCTACAATACTATTCCTATTGCATTTGTCCAAGATAATCCAGAAAACGCGTGGAGTTTGGCTTCTTTTCCTTTCAAAGTCTCAGCCCTCCCTTTCTCCCTGCACAACTGAAAGGCTATATCTATACCTCAGCTCTAGGGTCCAGGAACGTGTGCTGGGCAAATCTTCAATATTGGCAGTCAGCACACCTTGATATAAGGTCCTCCCTTTGGAGAGTGAGAGTTTTCCTCCAGCATGGTGGAGAGCATCACAGGGTATGCAAAAAGCCACAGGCTTCCCAAGGCTTTGAGCTCTGACCTTGGCAGTGCTAGGCCATTTCCGGGGATTTCCCACCACAAATGCCATTACCTTCCCATGGGTCAAATAGCTGAGTCTACCCTAGCTGCATATGCACCCAGTATATGTGCATCCCAGTGCATCCCAGAAGGTTTCTCTGCACAACAGGGAAATCTCCACCAGTCCAAAAACCATAGATGCGTGAACTGAAGAAAAATAAGGAACAGCAGAGCATCAAACCTGATCTCAAGTGTGTTACATGAGATCAGGTTTGATGCTCTGCTGTTGCTTGTTCCTCAGCCAGCCAGATCAGACTGGCAAGTGTCAACTATGTGGCATAGATGGAGGAGAGACACTACAAGGCAAGTAAGGGAGAGAAACAGTAACTCTGCCTTGCTCTGAGATCTGGAGGAGTGGGAGAACACAGACAAGCAAGCTGTAATCCAGTTTCAAAAGGCAGCAGAGGCTCAGCAGCATGAATCCAGTGATACTGTGACTTTACCATCACCACAAGCTACAAGATTAAAGCAAAGTACACCAATGGAAGAAGCCTGGCACGATCCAGACATTCCTCTGGTATGAGCCTCACACAGAGAAAAAACACTTTGCAGAGTCTAGGTTGGGTGGGAAGGGAAGTATTCCTCTTGCCTTCTTGCCTGCATCACTTCTAGAGAGGGAGATTTGTTCCAGGAACAACTCAATGCTCCTAGTTAGTAAACAGGGCTTTGAGAAGATCCACCCCATTTTGGAGCAGATCCTCCTTTTTTTCCAGGAGGCTGGAAAGGATTTGAAACAGGAAAAAGCCCAGGGAATAGGTCTCCTCTCATCAAAATAGTCTTCTGATCAGCTGTGATCTGCCCATCAACTGGACACTACATCTTTACTGTCAGCCAGCTGACCAGAGGGTGTTGTGCCTTTACATGTCACTGATGGAGTGCTCTGCAGGACTTCACATGGGATCTGTGGTGACACCTGAGGCTATCAAAAAGTTGAGGAGATAAATCATTCAGTTAGTCAACTTCACTACCACAGGCAAGATTTGTCTTCCTTTGCAGCTGGTCTTGCAAATTCCAGTTAAGAAATCAAAGACGTAAGGAAAGTCTGCTGAGCTAAATGGGTTTGTCATTGCTTCCCATCCTTAAACTTCAGTTGCTGTAGTGACATAAATAGTTTCCCTTGTTTGGATAGGCCAGCACTAAAAGCAGCCTACAGTCTTGTAAGAGTTAGACTTACGAGCTATAACCATTCAACATAAAGTCATGTATGCCACTTTTGTAGGGGTGCTCACACTTTCCTTGTCAGGAAAAAAAGGCTTTCCAAAGTTTACTCACCACCTCCTCCATTTCCTATCAAAACTTTGTTCTGGTAAAAATGTAGGTTACCATCCATACAGGCTTACTCTTGCAAAATTTACTCTTCAGAAATCAAATTTCACACACAAAAAACCCCAACCCCAAAACCAAAAAACCACTACCACCAACAAAAAAGAATATTATTGAGCTTTCCAATAGAGATCTGAGATTTTACAGCTTTTAGAGGAACATTTCCACAAGACATAAATATACTTGGAAAATAAATCCATTTTTTTTTGAAATAGTTAATTACCTTGGTAGAGGAAACAAATGAAATAAAAGATTTATGGATCCTTCTTTCTCATAGCAAAGGAGAAAGTGATCTATTTGCAGGAGTTATATTTTCAGGCACTTTGCTGAGACACCCCAACCCCCCTCGGTTGCTGACTGTAAAATAAGAAAACTATTACCCAGCTGGGGTAACAATAGGCTCCCACAGTGCTTTTCTGCTCAGCCCGCAGCTGCCAGTGAAAGTGGAAACTACAGCAGCAGGATAACATTCTTTTCTTACAGCCTGTTTCTATGGGCAAGGAGCCCTCCCACTGCTTCAATGTATTTTCTATGCAAAACTGTAGAAGAAGTGACATTTTAAAAGTTTTGACCTTTGTTTTTTTTTTCCCCCCTTCCCCCCATTTTTTTTTGCATGAACCAAGGCATAAATTTTTTAAGCCTTCTAACAGAGTATGTGTTAGGAACAGAAATAGCCATTACTATAATAGCAAAATGTTTCAAAATTTGAAAATTCTATATGGTGTGTAGCATACTGGTAACCTTTCTAGAGAAAAAAATAGTGATGAGAGATACAGAAATCTTCTGGTTATTGTCACAGGCAAACAGATGATTGTGGCAGATGTCATACACCTTTGTGAAATAGTGTCATTGAATGCCACCTTTTTATTTACTAATTTCATATTTTAAGGCTAAAATTTCAAAGGATTTTGCAGGCAAAGCTTTTTTTTCCCCATCCCTCTTCATGGAAAAAAAATTAGCCCATTTTTTAAAATTTGCCTTTTTAGAAAGTATTTACAAGAGGAAAATAGTGGACTGAACAATGCTAGCGAACAGTAGTAAATTAACTACATATACATATATCCAAATTATATGGAATTAATCTGACAAAAAATGCTATATTTTCCAGTTAGATTACAAATATAACAAAAAAAAAATACCCTTGTCAGGAAAAACATTAAAATATAAACATAAAACATTAAAACATAAAATAACACACTAAATATCAGGAAATTATAAAGAATGTTAGTATTAAGATGTAAAACATATTTTCCCAAATAGGAGCAAATATACTAAAACTGTTCAAGTGAGACGGGGAGGGGGAAGGGATGCCCATGAGCCATTGAAGTGAATGCAGAACAGATTCCACAAGCAAGCCTGGCAGGTTAAGCCATGTGAGAGTCTTCCATCTACCACCAATTCCCTCTGCTAGCTACCACTGCTATTCCCAGCTCACCCTAACGCTCACCAAGGGCACTGGCCCTGCTGTTGGTCCATCTCTATCTCATCTCTCTGGGTCTGACTCCGCATTCTCTTCATACACAGCCCTCTTCCCATCACACGTTGAAAACAATGGAAATTTGACAAGTGCAAATGATGACAAATATGTCTATAGGACAGCAGTGTTCTGAAATAATCAGTTTTAAAAGTTGTTTTAAAATTAATTAAGATTTGGAGGAGAAAGTAGGAAAATCCCACATTTTAAACTGGTGGCTCCACTGGAGGATTGATAAAGAGCTATAAAGACTTCTTGGTAACCTGAGTCCTCCATCAGAACAAGATAAAATCATCTCTCACTCTACAACACACACACACTGTAACCAAATCCATCATTAGCAAACTACATCATTCATCATTAGGCAAGAATCTACTATAAATTACAATGGGTCCATTAAAAGATTCGGAAACCTAACAACAAGAGAAAAAAGTGCAAAAGCAAAGAAAAAAAAAAGCTCTCCCAGGAGGGTCTGTGTCAAGACAGAAAATTCTTTCAAGTCCTCTTGATCTGTGCCTGAGACACTATAAACTCCTGGGACACACCTTGAATTTCACATCCTATACAAGCCATCTCCAGGTAAACAGGGAAAAGAAAACCCTAATTTCTACCCAAACTGTATGGTTTTTTGTTTCCCTGGGCAGAATATGCCCAGTAGATTTTCAAACCTGAGGTTGCTCTTTCTGTTGTGTGAATCAACAGTTTAAAAAGAAATACTCGGAAACGTTTCCATGGTAAGCCTGCCACCAGGGAGCCAGGGACTAGCGATAGTTCTAGGGAAGTCATCAGAGTATCTGCACCTTTTCTGAGGGCTCCTCTGGGGTTGGGGCACAGAGGTCTGGAGTAGCTTCCAGACCCTGCATCCAGGGAAGATGGTCTCCTTGCTTTGGTGGGGGTGCAACCTAGTCAAACCAAGTTATAATTTCAAAAGTGTGTCTTTTGTCATCTGCTGTATTAATAGTTATTTGCACGTTTCCTGGGTCTTTTGCTGCAATATGTGGGTGCAGGCAGAAGAATTCTAAACAATTTTTAGGTTGATAGTGCTTCCATTATTCAGGACAATGTGCTATCCAAGGCAGGCAGCTATTTGGGATAAATAGCCTATCCCCATTTGTCCAAAATAGCCAAATGTCTGGCATGAGTCATGCCAAACAGGCAGCTGCTCGGCAGGAGTGTAGTACTGGCATACTAAAAAGTAGAAGATATTGAAGAGGGCAGAGAGAGCTAAAGGTGGCACCAGTGTACAGTGACAGAAGGTTTGTGGGGTCAGTAACACACACTATCACACTCACTAAAACTGTCAGACAACACCATCATAAATGGCAGCGTTTGTCTGCAGTTTGTGCACGAGTTTCCAACTACTCACCTCCTTAACACTTTAAACAGACAATAAACAAATGTCTTAGAGGCCACCAGGTGGGAGGTGCTGGCAGGTATTACCTCTGGAGAGCACACATTGCAAGGGCGATATCGGTCGGCACGGACAGGACAGTTTTGGGTAACAGTTCCTTTAGTAAGCATGCTGCTTCGTGATTTGCATAGCACAGGCCATTTCCTCAGCTGTCTGAGATGGATTCCTGAGAAGCAGTGGCTTTCACAAGGTGCAGCACAGATATCACAGGGAGCTACATGACTAAATTTCCAGGTGAGTGAAGGTATCTGTGTCCTTATCTGGCTCCCAGGTAAAGCCTTGTGCATGCAGACATGTGAGCACTGTGCAAATACCCCTGCTCTGTGCAGACACCGTGCTGTCCTTTCCAGGCTATGAAGTCTCTTTCTCCCTCAGCATTGCCTAAGTACTGATAATTTATGCAGCAGATACTCCTGTGAAGTAGGTAATGAAATTCATATCACAGAGAAAGAAACCGAAGCTGTAACATTTATACCATACCCAACATGGCAAAGAAAGCACGGGACAAAGTCTTGAATGAAAACGGTTACTGAGAAAGTCTTCTGTGACAAGAATATCCTTTGTCACAGTCACCATGATGCAAGCTCAGCAGGTGTCATTTCAAACTCAGTATCTTGGCCATCTACTTGTCTTTTAAAATCAATGAAAACAGTCCCTGGCATGTAGTAAACTTCTTGCCAGACTTTGGAATTCTCTAGCTTACATTATCTTTAGCACATTTAAGTGCCAAAAAAAAACAAAAAAAAAGAAACTGGGTAAATGTGTAGTTAGTCATGCTTGTAAAAATGTCAACGCTGTCAAAAATATTTGTGTGAAAGTCATAAACAAAATCTGCTGCCATGAGAAGTTTTTTGGTTCTTAATTATGGGACAAAATGACTTCTTTTTCATGAAGACTTAAAAAAAAGAGAGCTAACACTGTGATGGAAATATTGGCACAATCTTGACTCAGCTGCTTCCCTGGGGTAATAAAGTTGCTCCCAGAAAGAAGAGGATTATGATCTTCACAGAGTACCTTAAAAATCCAGCTAGCATGCCAGGCTATCTTAGCAGGTTCCTAATAGGATGTGCAATCTTGCACCTCTAAGCATGTTTGGAATGTTTCAGGTGCTTAAAGGCAAGAGAGGGTTGGTTAGCAGTCCTTTACTTGGCATTTTTGAGTGGATTTCTAGAACTGCAACTCACAGATTTGCACGCTTGCTTATAGAGGCTGGATAAGCATATTTTATAACCTAAAAACATAAACAAAAGCAGTAGGTCACCAGACCAAATCATGTAGGTCAGCGGAGAGGAATACCTACAGCTATCGTGAGGTTTGTGTTCACTGACCTGTGGGAACAGCTGGTGGTCCCACTCCATTTCTGAAGGACAGATGTTCCCACCCACACGCTACCACAGGTGGTAATGCTGGGGTCAGCAGATCCCATGGGCACATCCCAGGAATGAACCCCCACAGAGAGGGTTCACTGGGGCCAGGTACACTGATAGGTCCTTTGGAGAAGTTGTACTCTCTTCCCCCTCTCTTTGCAGTTTTGTAAAAGCAGACTCACACTGTTACAACTTGCGGGTTAATTGCTAAATTTTCATTTACAGCAAGTCACAAGGAGAGGAAGTGATCATTAAATGGTACGGTCATTTGGGGACTTAATTTTCAAGCCATGCAGTGAGTTCAGGCCTTGCTGTCTTCTCAGAACAGGACCTATGTGTCTGTGCAAAGCTGTAAAGTGTAAGACTCGCAAACCAACATTGAAACAGACAGAAAGCTAAGCCATTTAAGATTTTTTTATGATTAGGGTGGTGAACATTGGAACAGGTTGCTCAGAGAGGTAGTAGAAGACCCAGCCCTAGAAATATTCAAGGCCAGATTGGATGGGGCTCTGACTAACCTGACTGAGTTGAAGATGTCCCTGCATATTGTAAGGAGGTGGGAAGTAGATGACTTTTAGTAGTTCCTTCCAAACCAAATCATTCTATGATTTCTCTTGTATTGAATGGAAATACAGCTTGTTAAAATTAACATCCAATTGTACTGTTGTGGCAGAGTCTGAAAGGTCTGTCACAAACATGGCACAGAACAAGTTACTAGGAAGAATCAAATTCCAAAAAGGGCTGCAGCAATTAATGCAACATTTCCTGCTGAGCTTTATGGTTCCAAGATGTTTTAGAGAAAGGTCCCTTAATATCCCTGTGAGCTCACTACCAATGTGCTATACAGCAAATGTAAAAGATTTCTTGAAACAAAAGAAAAATTCATAACATTCATCTTGTATTACTTCATTCCATGTCAGTTGTTATCTTCTCTTCTCATAGAATTTTGGACTGATGATTGAAAAGGCAAGGGAAAACAATCTTATATTAATACTGACTAGATTTATTCATGGGAGTTTACATTATCCTACTCTATAATTTAAAATATCTGCAAGTAATCGAGATACAATCAGAATTCAAGTAACATTTTACATATCACAAAAGGAATAAAACCTGAAGCAGAAAAACATGACATTAGATGAACAAAGGCCATATTTCAATCATGTCTACCTTCATTCCTACAAAACTCTCCTGAGAGTGTCCTGGTGCCTCTTCCTTGCTATCCTCATGAAAACAAGCTTTTGCTGGAAGAACAAAAAAGGTGAGACTCTGTTATGCACTGTCTTTAAGGCTCATTCTTAATCAGATAGAGGAATTTCTAAAATGTTCCAGTCTTCCTGAAAAAAAAAAAAGGCATAAAATTAGAACTGGGTAAGTTTTTGCCACCCATTTTTGGTTTGTCTTATGAAAAAATTCCATTGTTTTAACAATAAATAAGAGCACATTTGCTACAGTGTTCAGTGAGCATGAGGACTACGGGAAAAGCAGATCAGGAATAAATGGATTAAAGGAAAGACAGTTTTCTAAGCAGAAGGAGAAAATATTGCCTGGAGAATATATTGAAATGTTAAGTAACACAAGCAGTAGCCTGTGACCTGCCTTGCACAAAGGGCAGCAGGGAAATAAAAAGTACTTTCTACCTCTTGCTGTCCTTGTACAGAGAAAGGGAGGCCTTGAAAGTGCAGTCTTCTTGTCAGGACTTTCACCAGCAGCTTTTCCCACCCTCTGTACCCCAGAGAGTCAGCAGGAGGATGAGCTGTCATCAGGCCAGCACAAGACAAGCCACTTATGGAATAAGACAGCAAAACTGTCATGCTAAGAAATGCCATCTGCTTTCTGGCCTGTTCCTAAAACAGTACAAAAACACATTGCCAATGGCTCACACAAGGGAGCCTCAATAGGCATCAGAATTTCTTGTGTCTCTTGGGAAATGGGCTCTTCCAAGGCCATCTATTTCTAAGGTTTCCAGAGCACAAAGACAAGCAAAGTGGGTTCTTTTACACAAAAAAATAGTGAGAAGTTTACCTCAGCCTTGTTGATAGCATCACCAAAATTCAACCTAAGTCTGATAAACTGTCAAGATTTGTTTTCCACATACAGGCACTCAGCTCATTGTCCTCAGGTTGTTGGGAGCCAGAAGAAGGAAACAGGCACTCTTGGCTCTCTGAGACATCACTAAAATATTTCTATAAAACCTTGTCCCCTCCTGTCAGCTTTTCTGGGATCCTGAACATATCGGACATTCCTTTCTTTGCTGCTGACATTTTAGGGCCTGAGCACAGTACAGTGTCACAGACAGTACTAGTTCATAGTGATGCAAAGGATGATCAGAGAAGATGGGTGAGATAGGACAATGCGGAAATGTTTCCTGATAAGAAGGGTCAAAGTCATCTCGCTATTCCAACCAATATCCTGGTGAGTCCACGAAGAAAGCTGTTGCCCTTATCTTTGTCATGCTTCCATTGCTATCTCCCATCCAGCCAGGATCTCAGGATCAGTCTCTTTGCTGGATCTGAGTCCTACTAATGCAGCTCTTCCAGGGCAATCGTGCTACTGTGAAATGTAGTTATCTGCCTTTTTCCTCCTCACAGCTCTGAAAAGCTGTTGGAGGAGTCTGTTAGACATCAGCCTATGGAATTGGATGAGATCTACCCAAAAGTATGGAGGGGGGTGGTAAAAGAGCTCGCCAGAACCCTTTTCAATGTTTACCAGCAGTCCTGGCTAGCTAGGGAGGTCCTGGTTGTCTGGAGATTGACCAATGTGATGCCCGTGTACAAAAAGAGCCAGACAAAGGATTCTGGGAACTACACCTGTCAGCCCAACCTCAGTGCCTGGGGAGATCATGGAGCAGATCATCCTGAGTGCCACCACACTGCAGCTGCTGGACAATCAGGAGAATAGTGTGGCCAGCAGGACTGTCCCCCTGTACTCAGCACTGGTGAGGCCACATTTCAAATCCTGTGTTCAGTTCTGGGTCCCCCATTACAAGAAAGACATTGAGGGGCTAGAGAGTGTCCAGAGAATGGCAGTGAAGCTGAGGAAAGGTCTGGAGCACAAGTGTGATGAGGAGCAACTGAGGAAGCGGAGAGTTTTTAGCCTGGAAGAAAGGAAGCTGAGTAGGGACCTTACCACTCTCTACACCTACCTGAATGGAGGTTGTATTGAGATGAAGGCTGGTCTCTGTTCCCAAGTAACATGCAATAGGACAACAGGAAATGGCCTTAAGTTGTGCCACCGGTAGTTTAGATTGGATATTAGGAAGAAATTCTTCAGGATTGTCAAGCACTAGAACAGGCTGCCCAGAAAGTGGTGGAGTCACCATCCCTGGGGGTGTTTAAGCCATGTAGACAGGGTGCTTTGGGGCATGGCTTAGTGGTGGACTTGTCAGCACTGTATTAACAGCTGCATCTGATGACTTTAAAAGTCCTTTACAACCTAAGAAATTCCATTATTCTATTCTAACAGTTTGCAACTTTTCTTGGCTGTGTTACTGTTGACGTAGATACAGAGAGATGCCTATACCTAATGCTAAGGTTAAATGAACTCTCAGCAGAAGAATTAAAATCTAAAACTAAAATGGTATCATTTTGTGATAATGTTGTACTCTGCCTCTTTGGAACTTCCTGGATCTCTGCTCTATTCACCAGCAAGTTTACTAACTTTAATTTATGTAAGGCACCATAACAATAGACATCTACAAAATGTAGACATCTGCACCAAAGCTGTTTTGCTTTGCTTTTTCTTCATTGTAAGCCATGTGACCTATGGTAGCTGTCTAATTCAGGTTGAGCCAAATTACTGCTGGGGAGTGCTTACATCTTTTCATTGTCTAACAGGGCAAAAGAAGAGGTGGGCTAGTTCATATGTCTGCATTGTACATCTCTTGATTTTAGTCATTCATATATAAATTTTAGTTACTTAGTCTACCACAAGTGTCTCTGTGCAGTTTAAGAGATTCCTTTAAAACTGTATCTTCACATATGGGGCAAAGAACAAAGGTAAGGTGGTGAGTGAGTGATATAAAAATTTTCCAAAAACAGGTTCAAGCTCACTTCAGTAAGTAGTTTAGGATGGAAATCAGCCTCAGAACAAAATGTAGAGATTGCTTGTTTGGCATAGCTTTCCCACAGTAAATAATAGACACAAAATTAGCTAGTGAGAGAGGAAGGGAAAAAAAATAAATCATTTGCTTTCACTTGCAAAGCCTTTAAAGCATTCAGAACAATATAAATCCTGAGACAGACAGAGACTGTCCTCTACAGATGGGCACTGGGCATCTGCAACAAAACACAATCATGACCCTACATATAAGTTTCTGTGAAGGGCCATTAGATGGGAGACAGCTCATTGTGTGCACATGTGCTTGGATGAGAAAAATGAGTCACTCCCAACTCTGGATCAAGCAGGTGATGTAAAGGATTAGCAGGGAGAATGATGCAGACAAAGGCTCTGCTTTCTGAAAAGCACTGAGTCACATCCTAGGAGAAAGCATTAAAAAAGAAAGCAAAACTGGATACAGCAATATCAGTTGAGAGTCGGGAGCAAGGAGGAACACACCTACTGCTGCTACAGAGCATGCACACCTGTATCAGCCAGGAAGCCCGGATTACATTTCACAGTGTCTTCTGTAAGGCTTTAAGATTGAAACTTTCTGTCTGTTCAGCCGCAGTTTCATTAGGAGCAGTGTTTTTTGTAATTTCACATGTCAGCATGATGTACAATTCTCCGGAATGACAAATTCTTCAGCAGTCACAAGGCTGGTAAGAAGTAGGCTGCTGCTAAGCAGAGTTAGGTTCACCATTTTTCCAAAGTTTTGCTATCCTTAGCAATATTTCTAACTCGGTATCGGTGCAAGTGTAACCAGGAGCTATGCCATTACATTTGTACTTTAAGAGATGGACTGTTACGAACATTCTAGAACCAAAAAAGCTATTAATGCACTGAATTCTTAATTCCCATGCTATGTTATACCTAGATTTTAGAGCAACAGGAAGCCAAGCATAGTTTTTTAGCTCTAGGCTGTGGGCCAGCCATAGTGGATCTGACCTGTCTTTGTGTTGAGCTGCTCAGGTATCCTGCTCTTCCTTTACATCTCTGATGCCCTCTATTTACTATGGATAGTGGACATTAATACTGTTCATTTCTCTGACTTAGAGGAATTCAGCTCACACTGTGACACCTTTTTGTTGATTTTACTAACCCCTGGCCATTCACAAGATTGAAACAAAAGGCTGAGGACATCTAAGGTAGAGCAGGGGGATAGCCATCAGCTCTATCACCTTCTTGGATGTGGCAGAGCAGTCAACTCCAGTTAGCACTTCAGGGGACTAGCTTCTGATATGTATAACAGATTCAGAAACCTGATTTCTGAGCTTGGGACCCCTCAAAGGAGGCAGCAGGTGTCTACCCTTTAAGGCACAGTCAGAGTAATTCTGGAGAGCAGCTTCTCTATTGCTTTACAAGCCTCTCTCCCTATGCACATGCAACAATTGATACAGCAGATGCTCTGAGAGGTAGAAGTCACCAGGAAAATGAATACGAATTGAGTTAAAGATTAAGTCGAGAAGTGATGCTTAGGCAGCATAAATTGACTTAGTTATATTTTTAATTTTTTTGCACATCCAAGTCCTGTTTCCTCTAGTCTCAACTCAGGTTTTATTAAAGCTTCATGATGCTCTCAGAAGATCTTGTTGCTTTGCATCTGCTCTGGGTTTGCTTCTGTGAAAGTAATTTTTGTATATGCTGGTGAACAGATGTGAGTAAGAGATAGATCTGGGTAGATTTGGGGGTTGTCATTCTCTTGACACTCTTTTGCAAGTTCAAAGAGGTGCTTGTCACTCAATCCAGCTTTTGGGAAGAAACATCCGCCAGTTTTGGGACGCCACACATTTTTGTTGGGCTCTGACAGCTGATCTTTGAAACCTTCTGGAGGGACCAGGCTGAAGCCTGAGACCAGAGTGACACACGAGACAATTAACACACTAGACCTCCCCATCCCCCAGTGAACTTTTGTCGGCCTGTCCTCTTCCTGAAAGGAAGGGGGAAAAACATCCTTTTTGTAGTGGGTGCTTATTATATAAAGTAAATCAAGAGTGAAGGGAGGGAGCAAAGAGATGGCACAGAGCCCGATAAGTGCACCCTTAAATCTATAATTAAAACCAAAGGCAAGTTCCCAATATAGCC
Organism: Dasyornis broadbenti; assembly: GCA_013397935.1. Lineage (NCBI taxonomy): Eukaryota > Metazoa > Chordata > Aves > Passeriformes > Dasyornithidae > Dasyornis > Dasyornis broadbenti. The sequence goes on from VZRN01001378.1 coordinate 353,425, forward strand.
AATTCAGTTATATAAGATCTTACAAAAGCTTCACACTGTTTGCTGGGTTTTGCTTTATTACTGTTCCCTCTCCTCAGAGTTCACTTCAGGTCAGTAGCGGATGAGGTATTACAGTCAGAGTTTATGGCAGGGTAGAAATCTAACAGTGCCCTGTTTGTAAAGATATGCAAGTGTGCACCCAGAAGGAAAAAATAATCACTGGCTCTACTTAAAAGAGAAAAAGTTAATGGTCACTTTGAAACTCAGTTTAGACCACATCTAGCTCCGGAAGCAAATTGCTAGTTACTGAGAAATTACTTGCAATGATGTCCTGAGAGTCTGTGAAAGGCTGCTCCTTGCCCACTGGTCAAAGAATTATGATAAAACTACATGTAAGACAGGAAATCAGGCTGGATATGGCCTGCTAGTCAGCCGGACTGAGGAATGAGGGCACAGAAATGTTCTCAGAAAGCCCATGACAAGTCTGTACCACATTTTTTCATGCCTGCTAAAAGCATCCTGCAGGAAAACACGGGATCAGCTGGTATATTTTAAGTGTAGGCAGCTCACTGCAACTGTGCTGGGAGTAGCTACTTCCATGTGGGAGTCGGAACATGTATCAGAACCACTACACTAAACAGTATGCAAGCAAGTTTTCAGAAATATAAATAAAAAGCAGTACATCATTATTGATAAAAGCCGCCATTGCTGCATCCTCCTCTTGCATTCTTTACAGCAGCAGCAGGCAGTAGTACTCCTCAAAGCAATGTTTTCCTAGGGCCATCCTGAAACTAAGTTCTTCCTCCATATAAAATCCCCCAAAACACAACCACCAAGAATAGCGCATTGAAACACAGTACAACTACTCAGCAGTAATCACACACTTGCACAGATAGCCATGTATTTCTGAGGCACAGGATTCCAAAGAGAAAGAGAATATGGGAGCCAGGGGAAGAAGGCAGAATTGCACTCTCCACTTTTTGGTTAAGCAATAAAGTATAGGCACATGCAACATTCATTAGTTAATGCAATTTGCTGAAGTCCCCTATCCTCGGGTGGTAAATGTCCTCAAGAAGAACCTACCTGGAAGAAGCTGGTAATTTCTGACTATAGCACCAACATTCACATATCAAAACACCTTCTTGTTCTAAACCCCAGCAACATTTAATTTGTCCCATGAAAATAGAAGTATGGGGAAAAAAGAACAATTTCCAAAAAATTCCTAAAATACTACTCTTTCTTCCCAGTGACAACCAGAAATGCTACTATTTTTTACCATAGGTATCAGAAAAATGGGAAGAATTATTTGCATGAGTGTTTGTGAAATCTGTGACCATCTTTTCTTTGCAACCTGAAACCTCAATGAAATATACCTTTCAAAAACTAGGTTTTAAATGGTGTGTTAATTGCTTGAACTGTGTTTGAGCTGTGACAATTCCCACTTTGCAAATGTTGTATGGAAAATCACCATGGGCAAAACTGCATTGCTGATGCCGTATAATTAAAATACGATATCTGACTGGGTTTGGTTCCAGTTCCTTCTGCATGGTTCCATCAGAGGATTTTTATGATTAATAACTGACAATGTCAGGTACTAAAATGGTTATCCAAAGAGAGGGGTTTTTTTAATTGCACTGGTTTGAAAGCTGAGGCTCAGCTCTGCAAAGACCTGTGTGGGAGAGCTGTGGGAAGGAGAGGCTCAGGGATCTTACTTTCCTCATGTACCCACCAGCCCTCGTGGCAATGTGGGTGCTGGCAGAGCTCCAGTCTCACAGTGACAGTAGCACAAAGTTCTTCAAAGACAGATTGGTCTTTCCAGGGCAGTGGTTCCACAGCTGCCACACAAACCAGCAGATCTGGTGGTAGGCAGAAGGAATGCCTGCTTACCCTTTTAAAATCTTAATCGTGGTGCAGAGACACTCTGGATCCCTCAGTATGTCTACACACAACATGAATACAATGTTTTCACAATGTTCTGTTATGCCATGTCAGATGCATGGGGCATAAATGAGAGAGGGGCTCATGAAGTTTCACTGGGATGTAGTATCAGCCCAGATGATAGCTGCTGGCACCAGTCGTACTCACAACCATCACCAAGCAGCTGTCTGCAAGAGCGTTGACATCTCTATGTTAAAAGGGAGGATTGACACTAAAATTAAGGCTCACATGGTTACTATATTCATCATAAGAGTGTGACATGAGGTGTTGTTTTCTGAGCAAAGACAATGATCAGCTTTTGTGATGTTACCACAGAATCACAGGTTGGAATGGACCTCCAGGGATTATCTTGTCCAAACCCCTGTCCAAGCAGGGAGACCTAGAGCGGGACCATGCCCAGTTTTGAATATCTAGCTATATATAATATTTAATATCTCCTCATCTATATATCCACATAGTCTTCCAGCTGCATATTCAATAGGACAACTAGCACCAGTAAGCAGGCGTTATCTATTTGCCGTGTAACATTCTCAGACAAAAGTTAATTTTTAGCCAGGGAAATAAGAAAAATGGATACAACACAGGCTCTTCACACTAGACTACAGCACATCTTTCTGTGTTTGTAAGGGCACCACGCAGTGTCTCACAGGAATATCTATAAGCAGCTTGTGTGTAAATGAGATGCAGCACCAGCAGTTCCATGTACACAAGCTCTTCTCTTGTGTTTGTCTAGAAGGTTTAAACCATTTCCCTCAGTATACCACCATCTTTCACATATTCTTACAGATAGAAGCTCAAGGAAAAAAGTACATCTGGCAACTTTTTCACAGCCAAATGATGGCAAACAAGTCCTGTGCAAATCTCATGAAGAAGAATCAATGTCTATATCAGTCTTATGTTGCTTTCTCACGTGACATCCACTCTGAGACCACAGCGAAAAAAATACATTTTGATGGTTCTAAGTGTCTGTTACTTCTGTTGTGATTTTTACCTAATGAAATAAAGGTAATCAAGCTTGAGCTCTAAAAGCTAATCAGGTTCTGGATGGGATTGACTTGACTACAGAATTTTATTTCCTTGAACACATTTGATAGTCATTACAGTCTATCAGCTTGGTAAAATAACCTCATTGTGTCAGTGCTGGAACTAACTGACTGGCTTTCCAGGGCTCAGATAGTCTAATAATTATTTCATTGTTGATATTTGTTTCAAAACTAATTTGTACTGTCTCATAGATTTTCAGCTTCAGGTGCCATGTCTTCTCCTCCTCAAATATGCTGAAAAATTAGTTTCAGTGCTATGCTGACATCACATTCCATTCTTGTTTATGTTTTACATCTTTTTTTATGTTTTACATCTTTTTTATGTTTTACATCATGAAACAGCACAAGTTATTTCACGGGACCATTCAAATAAGTTACACAACATACATATGACAGCTCTTATGTGCTGTGACAAAGGATAAACGTTATAAAACAGCCTCTGATTTTTCAGTGCAGTAACAGCCTCTTTCTCATTAGAGTCATCTGCTAACATTCCTCTTTTTTTGTGTTGATTCTCCATGCTTTCCACTGTTTCTTTTATTTTCACCTTGGAGGTTTCCACTTTAGATAGACCAACTGATAAAGTGAATATCTAGTTGGGTTTCACTTTCCATTCATGTTGTTTTCTTTCCTTAATATTTACAAGAAACTTTTCATTTATCATTAAATACCACCCTGCCCCCAGAATATACATATTCAAAGTTATGCTTAGTAATAGTGAAAATAGAGACCACTATGGCAAAGATAAAGTTCAAAGACTTTTACAGTTTCTTTGCTGCCCTTTTTCAGGTATGTAATCACAGAAAAACTGCCCACGGTTTTCAAGACTTTTCCTGTTTCTGAAGATTTCAAAATCTTCTCATGTGCCCATTTTTTTTCAAAAATGCATTGCTGTAAATGCCTGGATGTAAATAAATTGGTCTCTAAGGAGTAAGTAAACATCTTCTCTTAAATAACTCAATTTAAAAGATTTTTATCATACTGCTGCTGTGCAGTCTTTTAGAACTGAATTATAATTTCTATACACTTGTGAAGAACACTATGAACAAATGATTCTGCAATGCTTGTACACTTAACATACTTTTGAAATGGGCTCAAGAGAAGAGCTACTCATATTCTCAGGCCCCTTAAATATGACAAGAAAGAAAAGGAAAACTCAGTTCAATCTTTGAAGCAAACAAAACACATAGAAAAAAATAAAATAGGTGATCCTCTTCTTGTCTTCTTCCCAGGGAAACCATGACAGATGAGACCTAGGAAGGTAGAAAAGATTTTTCTCAGTGCTTCAGAATTATTTGTTCTTCCTGCTTGTGGAGATAAAACAGACAATACAATGATGGGTCCTAGTCAGATTTGCACTTAGGCATGGAAATTGCTTCTCTCCAGTGACTGTACAAAGAACCAGGTTTTGTCAGTAGCAGTCTGAATCACTGAAGATTTTGGATGCAGTAGTAGTCAGAAAGCCTAAATCAGGCACCCCAGGTAGTCAGCTGAAGTCTAAAAATGGGAAAAATAAAGGAGACAGAGCACCATAAATTTAGACGGCAGATATGCTTCTATTCTAAGTCTTCAAATTTGCCTTAAATCTATGCTATGATTGTAGCACATTGGTTCCTTCTGCTGTGGGTAATGAGGTCCCTTCTGAAACCTCTTGCTAATTTACACAACATCTGAATGCAGGATGGTATTATGGCACCTCTCTGCTGTTTTAGCATTTCATTTGCAGGCAGCAAATGCTCTTATCTTACTTGCATGCTGTCAAAAATGTGTGCATCTTTTGTGTCCACAGAAGTTCTGTGATGAGAGGAGGTTCCTCCCTAGAATCCATCCCTTACCCTGCAGGTGTTGGAGCTTTCCAGTCTGCTGATAGCAGGCAGACATATATTATTGATAGTGCCAGTAATGGTTCTCTTGTCTTAGCTCAATGTGGAAACAATTGCTCAGGGGTCCTGTAAATAACAGTTCTTTGGTATCATCCGGGGAAAAAAAAAAAAAAAAGAAGCCCCTTGGTACACTATAAGCTGGGTAAGCTGGCAGCAATTTTCACATTACCCCAGACAGTATCCCATTCATTGCTTGACAGATCTGTTTTTAATTTCAATTCCTCCTTCTCCTTTAGCTCTCCTGTTGCAGGTAGACAACAGAATTTAACTGTTTGTTCCATCACCCATGACTTTATTTGCTGGCAATCTGTTTACTCTTTCACTAGAATATCTAGCAAAAAGCACAGACAAGTACTGAGTCTGCCTGCCCTACAGAGAGCACAGAAATTTGTTGGGGGGTGGGGAGGGGAAAGAAAGTTAAAAAGACCTGACAGCAGCTTGTGTGAAGCCCACTGCACATGCAGGGAAATGATCTTTAAAAATACTAATGTACTCCTACATGATATCCCTGTATGATCTCTCTGATCGGATCAGGGACACAGGACCACAGATAATGAGATTGGAGAGGAAGCAATACAGTTCTGAGAAAAACTGCACTCCAGCCTCGTGCATTTAAAAAATGTTCCCAGAGTGATCTTAAGTAATGCAAATTATGCCAGAGAACAGAAAGTGCTCATACCTTAATCTGCAGTTCCTTTAGCTGCACAGAATCTTTTGCCTGAAACCTGTCTAGCAAGCCCTTGGTCCACTTGCACATGTAACAAGATGCTTGTTCTGTGGAGACAGAGGGGCAGACACAGAACACAAACAAGTTTTGAGAGCGGCACTACTAGTGCTACAATCCCTGTGTGGTACAAAAGCAGTTTCTCTGAGGAGTGTTCGTTGGTCTGTACACAGGGAAGCTGCTGGCAAATCAAAGGCAGTGTTAGAGCTCTATCAAATAGAATTAACCCCTCTTTCCAGATGCCAAAAGATCAATGTTTTCCCGTTACTCTTGCCCTGACTACTACGATGTAATTAACTTTCAGGAGAAACAGGGACCAAGTGTTACATGAAGGTAGCAATTGTGTCTGACTGAATTGTCCTCTCTAGATACAAAAGCTAGTCGTAGGTTCCTGAGCCTTTTTTCTGCTTACCACAGCAACTGAGATGCAGGTGTTCTTCTCAGAAAAATTCCTGCCTAGGATATCTGCAGTGTGCAGTAGTGTCTGTGCAGAAACAGATGATCCTTGTGCTTGTGTCGGCAGACCTGCGTGGCTGGGCAAAATTAGTTTTCAGAGCCACAATTCTGAGGTGCCATCTGCAAAGCACAAGAATGCATCATACCATGAGAGTACAAAATATATGCATCTTCATCCAAGATGCTGGCCTATCTCCCCCTGCCATATGCTCCAACTGCTAAGCTAAGTTGCCATTCCTGAGTATGTGCCAAACAGTAAAAACAGCATAACCCCTTGAGTTATATCCAGTAGTGCAGGGCTACTGGATCTTCAATTGATCATGATTCAGCAGCTGAAAATTCAAATGAAGGTGTAATATTCATGGCTGACTGTGAAAAGTGAATTAAAAAGTAGGAACCAGGAGGAAGTAACCCAAGACACACTTAACTCGTCCTTAATATTTGTTTTGTGTTAGACTCCTGGGTCCCACATGGGGGAAAGGAACTCATAAAGAAATTAAGAAAGCGCATAAAACAATTTAATTAAGGGATAAGTAACTGAAAGGCTGTTGAGTATAAATATGATCCAATTCACTGTTGATTCCTTACTGAAAAATTCAGAATTTAGAAATGAGATTGATAGCAACTAACAGGAATATATTAAAAAAAGAGATGTCCCATGAATTTTTAAGCCAATATAAAGAATCTAATGGAGAATCACAGCCCCATTTGCACACAGTACTACCTTTCAAATTTTTCACTCTATTCAAAGTGATCCAGTCTGAATTCTGAGTTTTCAAACCGGAAATAACAAAAGTTAGCCAACAATCCTTACTCCAAAGACTACTGGGGAATTAATGTTGATTCTCAATCACATTTTATCCAAATTCAAGTAGTGTGGGGTTACACTTTCACTGGAATGAAGGTTTAACAAACACAAGAAAGGACCTTGGAGCAATAATTAGGTAATTACAGAAATACCATCCCTTTAAGTACCTCTCAACTGCTCCCACAGGGGATTCACAGGAAGACCCTAGTACAAAATGAGTGGAAATACAGCACCAGTGCTGAGAGATTTTGGCCCCAATTCTACAAACACTGATATAAATTAACTCACACAACAGAAGCCCAGGATGTGCTGTTTTATACCTGTGTTCACATAGGAAGTACACATAGCAAATGCTTATTATTCTTTGCTGGAAAATTCCTGTCCTGGTTACTGTTCTTATGAGTGCCTCCTTTGCAAAGGAAAAAAAGTTGCCCTGCTTCATTGGGAAAGTGGGCAGCAGGTTTCAGCAAGGGTAGGAATTTGCGTGGTTAGGGCCGCTGGATGACAGGAATATCAGCTCCACTGAGCCCCCTTCCTCTTCACAGCAGGTACAAAGAGAGCTGTGAGGTCATGGGGAGGACAAAGGAGAGAAGGGATGAATTCAGAAACAGTTTGAGCTTTCCAGTGCCTTCCTCTGCCTTTGGCTACAGCCATTGCCATAGAGCAGCTGCTGACCACCAGAAGCAGTGAGCAGGCTTCCAGCCAGACCAGTTTATTTGCCCAGTGTCCGACACATGACTATTCCCTGAGATCCTGAGTAGGATAATAGCTTGTCCCTTGTACATCTGTGATATTCAAATAGAAAAGAAAATATTGTATGTTAAGCAGTACAGCTTTTGTAGTCATTTCGCTTTGATGAAATCTTTAGGAAGAATGCAAAGACCCAAACAGGAAAAATCAGAGGCACACTTTTCAAGATAAGTAAACCCACAAATTATATCACATGTTGCCAGGAGAAGTCAGTTCTAGTCTAGAAATTGGTTTTGTAGCACTTCTGGTTTTAATATATATTTGATACCTAACACACCGTACATAAAATTTTTTTGAATGTAAATGAAAAACTGTGTTTCAGTTAGACTTGGGCAAGCATTTAATTTTCTCTCAAAGTGTCCTAGAAGCATAAGACCTCTTGCTTTTGCCATCCTTACATCAGTGTATCTTCAATGTCTATGTACAGGCCTGCACAACTCCCTGGGTCACACATGTTCCTGGTGCCATGTGTCAGAACTTACAGCAGCAAAACAAGGTGTTGTAATGTGCACATCATTCACACGGTGAATATTTGTAAAACAGGGAAAATAGAAGTAAAAGCTCTGACAGACAAAAAATGGTCAATGAAGAGAAAAGCAAGCATACAGGAATCAGTTGTATGTGTACAATACAAGGATGTCATTAGAATCTGGGACAGGTTTTATATAGATACACCTACTATTATTAGTCTCCTTTAATTTAATTAAGGCATTAATTAAGGCTCTAGTTACCATGCAAAAAGTGCTATCTTTTTATTTGCAAAGAGTGCAGGAGTAGACATTTCCCCCATCTCTTAAGAAAAAGTGCTGGGTTTTTCAATAGTTTAGTGGTCGTGCACACTGTAATTCCTATGACTCCAGGGAAGTATTTGTACAGAGCTGCCTTCTTCAGCACAAGCCCCCTCATAGTGGAGGGCTGCCTGGCACTTCATACCCGGACTGGCGTGCCTGGAGGCAACCAGACCTTCAGCAGCATCTTCTTTGGTGATAGAAAGTCAGGTTTTAGAAGGAGGCCATGACTCAGTGCAGCGCTCAAGCACCTTCTTGGATCTAAGCCTGTGTGTGCACTCCTGTGCTTATTCAGCAACTGTTTGAGGCCAAGCCGACGTTACAGCACCTGCTTAAATTACATGGAAGCCTGTTGGACTTCAGCACATATTTCAGCTCTTTGTGAGATAGGATCCACAGTGACTATGAACTCAGGAAATATCCTGAATATAACCAGATTCTGACAAATATATTTTACTTGGACATAATTTTCTTGGGCACAGAACTGTAGCAAGTAGATTTGAACATAAACATATCCAAGATGCTTCTTTATTTTGAATTTTCTGAGGACATGTACCCTGCATCTATTAATTTTTCCCTTGAAATAAACTTTTCTAATGAGTGGTGAAAAGATGTTAACCTTCAAACTTAAGGCACGAGACCACTGCACCCAGAGATGTTCATTAACTTTGAAAAGTCTCTGGAGAGATTGATGCACTGTTGCACAAAGTGGCTGATCACTCATATGGCTCTTACAGTAGAGCCATGCCCCCAGGTTCCCCACCACCACAGGCACAGCATTTAAAGTCATTTAAGAGATCTGGAAAGAAAAAATACAGCCAAAGGCTGGATTCCCTTCCAGCACATTCAGATGGGCCAAGGATTGAATGCATTTTGCTTTGTTGGGCTATGGAATTTCCTAGAAGGAAATCACTGCTATTGAGCAGATCAGCCAGAAGCCTTGTTCTCCAGCCTGCTACTAAGATACCTTAAAAGACCTCATCATTTTACTCCTTTTTTTTTGCTTATTTTTAAAACAGCCTAGCTTAAGTACCTTACAAAATATCTACCTGAGAATATTCATGTTACTGTAGAACTGTTTAAATGGATAAACGGCTTTCCTCAGAAAAATATATAAAGCAAATTCATAGAAAAACAAATGATCCTATTTTATGTAAGTGTATCATACATGCATGAGCATGTCCAAAGACACATTTGCACAGGACAGACTGTAACAGATTGACTGATCTGACTTTAAACTGTTATCCTCAGTATGCACACAAGACTTATAGCTAGGAAGAACTGTTCTTGCAAAGACACTACTGAAAATACCTACTTGACTAGACAAAAATGACAGTATATAAACTTAGGGGTTTTCCTCCCCTCATCTTTGTGATTTTAAATCAGATTTAAGAGATGGGTGAGTGTTGAAAGGTCAGTCCTGCACCAGACAGACAGCAGGAAGGTCTAGAGTTTTGTTTCAGAGTGGAGTTGGTTTTGAAACGGAGATTGTATTAGAACACATTCCCTCACAGGCCTTTTTCACAGACACACACACACACACAAACACAGCGCCCTCCACAAACGGTGCATCTGCAGGACGCAGTTCAGATGTGCACGAGGTCAGTTTTGTGTGATTTACTCAGGGCTATCACACACTGTAATGAAGGATCTTTCTTCCACCCATACCCACTCTTACAAATAAGATTAGAAAGTGAGTATTTCCTATGGAAGGAACATTGATGATGGCACACTTCACTCTGGTTCCCGCACTGTCATGTCCTGTATGTGAGGGAGAAGGTTGTTTTAAAAGTCTTCTAATTCTTCATTTCTCTAGGACTTTCACCAGCCATAAGAAATAAATGCAGTGTGATACATTATTTTGGCCCATGAAGTAAATTAACCATAACATATTGGTGATTTAGAGATTAATTCACATTTTGTCATGTGAAAAAAATATGCTGTGGCAATGATTAAAAAATCCAACCCCCCAAAAAACTCATTCAAATCTTAGATATGCAACAATTTACCCAAGGTTATTCATGGTAAATCTTCATAGTTCTGGGCTCAATTTCTGTATTTCAAGATTGTCTCTCTTCTCAAACACACAAACTTCCCAGTTTTCCCTGGCATCTCTTAAATAACCGCTACATATCTTTTCCTTCACCCCTCCTCCCCCTTGCCTTTCTTCTGGGTTCTCTTCTCTTTTTTTTCCTTCCCTCTCTTGTTCTCCTGCCTCCAGGACCTCATAGTTACTACTTCATGCCCAATCGCTCCTATTCAGTCCTGTCTCCTTTTCTCTCTCTCCACTGGTAAGGAAAACTTACCAGAATGTGTATTCTCCAAGCACTCTTTTCATTTAAATGTGAAGAAGAGTCATTTGAGCCTCTCTCCTAGTAAAGAATTGGTCATTTGTCAGTCAAAGAAGTTTCTTATCTTTATGTACTTTTGAATAACTTGAGATTTTATTGTCTAATGTTTTGGTTGTAAAATTAGCATTTTTCAGGAAACCACAAGTGAAATGGTATTATTCTGTCTAACACAAGCCACGACTAAATCTTTGAGTGCTCAACCACCCCAACTACGCTTTTGACTGTAAATTGCTACCTAGTAACTGGTATATCAGAGGAAATGCAAAGTGATGTTTCCCCAAAAGGGCAGAAAGGCTGCCTCCTAATTCTGCCCTGCTTAACTTTCAGACACACTTTCGCCAGTGCTGCACACCAATTCCCTCCCGCCCCGCTTCCATGCATATTCAATGGACCATATGCTTGATCTCAAATATCTCTGGGTATTATGGATCCTATTCATCAAGAAGTGGCTTCTACACTAGTGAGCAAAGGGAAAAAAGAGAAAAAAGACCTCTTCAAAGAGCTTTCAAGAGTTTTCTGAGAAAGAAATCCTAGTACACAGTGACCTGTACGTATCAGGCTGTGGTCCACTTTAAACTAAACCCACATATTTCTGCTGAACACACACACACACACACATTGGCATTAAAAAATTCTCATTGTTTTGCCATAAAGGAGGCCTGTATAGAGATCTTGTGAGGGATTTAAGGAGAAGCTTATTGACAAACACAAACCTAGTGATTCCTTGGAATCCAAAGTGGTTTGTGGGGTGACAAGGCAGTCCCATCACCAACCTCTGGTACATGACAAAAGCAGAGGCAGCTCCAAAGCTGACATACCAACTGCCTCGGGATCTGCCACACAGCCAGATGCCGTGTTGGGAATTTTTCCTGACACCGTAGCATATGGGCTTTGCATTGCCATTTGAAGGGCATGAGACAGACACAAACAATCTGGAGGGGGTGGGAAATGGATGACATGTCAGCCTGGTGCTTGTATTTGGTGTTTGGTTATAAGGTGATGCTTAAATACCTCTTTGGCTTTCAGGCAAAGGAAAATACTGACCCAAAGGACACCCTGATGTAACTGTATTAGTTGCAATGCAGTTAGTATGGGGATTAATTTGTCAATTTGATTTCTTTTGTTCTGATTTTTTGGTTTTATTTAAATTTAAAATATATTCTTACTCTTGCAGGTTGTCACAGAAATGCAGGAGCAATTCGGAATTATATTTAAATAGAAATTAGGCTACTGTGTAATTACACTTGTTTCTCAAAGCTGTGGTGTTCCATTTGGTGTCTTGTCAATTCTGGGTAAACCACTTTCTACAGCCCAGTCACCTACTGCAATCAGTCCCAGAAAGAGCTAAGAGGATTCCAAGTATGAGTGACTTGCTGGTTCATGGAGTTGTCAGATCCATTCCTTCCTTCTCCATCAAGGGTTGTCTGACATTGCAACTCTGCATTGCTTTTTCTAGAGTATGAAGAAAGAACTGTAAGCACTAGACAAAAAAACCAGTGGAGGCTGGAATTACCAGTGGGAGAAGGTGATGAGGCAGGAGGTCCAGAGGAGGAAAGGACCACATGCCAAGGAAACATATACCAAAGGAAAAACACCAGAGAGCAGAGGAACATATGCACTGCAGGAAGGGGAGAGAGAAGATCAGGAATGCAAACAGCACCACAGAATGTTTGAGAAAAGGATATAAATTTTCTGGAGTAAGGAGGAGTGATGGGGTGCACCACTGCTGAAGGGAATCCCTGAATGTACCACATATGGGAGTTTCAATGTGCCACGTTGGCTTTCTTTTATCCTTTCCAACAGAGCTTGGTCTGAAGGTTGTAAAAGTAGCTCAGGTAGTATTAGACTAAACAACCCCCAAGATGACAATTTCCTTTTTCCATTTTCCTCAACAACCCTTCACCTACACATGGGCACACCTGCCTTCTGCCCCCACACAGCCTCAGTACACATGTTGACACATGAGGCACCTGGGAGTCACCCATCAGGCAGAAAACACTCTGCTCCAGATGCTCTGAAAACTCTGGAGCTTGGAGAGCCATGATTACCATGTGTGTATTGCCCCAGCTGACTTGCACAGCAAGTGAGGATTCTCCCATCCACCTATTTCTGACTGAACCAGCACTGTGTGAAAGGAAGGACGCAAGATCATGTTTCTGCATCAAATGTTCCAACCTAATTTGCACAAAATGTATCTCTTTTAATGCAGAGCATTCTCCTGAAGGCAGTCGCAAAAATGATGCTTCATCCTGTCTTGATGGCCCCAAGTACTATTTGCATCTCATAGTTGTTTTTTTCCACTGCAAGCAAGATTCCCTTCAGTGGTATTCATAAGCTGGAAAAAAGAAATACAGAAAGAAAAATAAAAACTTGTGAAGAGAAGGAATTTCATTTTTCACCTGCACTACTTCAACTGCAACATTTGTACTTATGAATCCTGAATAAGTGCTTGACCTTTTCATTGTTTCTTCATTTATTGTTCTCTCAGTTCCACTTCCCACTGTCTGTGTTGCTGCATGTATTTAGGTAGTTGCTCTTCAGCCTGTGTCTTCTTGCTTTGTTGAATTCTGACTCTGTAATCAGATATTTGTGCAACAGCTCTTATTGCCAGCAGGACTCTGACACATATTTGGGTGTATGAATGTCCCTCATCTTCAGTAGGGTGCTTGACTTTACTTTAAAAAAGAAAAAGCCTTAGGATAATAACACATTTTAATTAAACCATGCACGACTCCCTTCGTAAGCACAAGGAAAATCCTACCCTATCTCCACAGCAGTGCTGCATAAAAACAGAGAGCATCTTTTCATACCTATGTCTTTAATGGCAAGAGTCATGAGATATATACAATACCATTTGAAAGCTGCACTTATACTTTCACCCTGTGAGTGGCTCCTTGTTATGGGGCTTACAATGGATTAGTTTCTTAAAAAAGGAGATAGAAAGATAACTCCTTCAGCACACTGAATGAGATACTGTGAGCTTGTTGTGATAAGGATCTGGTATTAGTTGATTGGCATCAAAGATCATGAATGTATTTATAGCACGTCAAGCATGATGACAACAAGGATGCAGGTTGTCAAAGGAATTCAGTTCACTAAAGAAGGCTAAATATTTAAGGCCTACAATTTCAGATCTGTTTGAGCTGAGAGCCTGCCTGTGGGCTTAGACCAGATCTAGTACAGCCAGAGGCAGAGACTTTCAGGGTTTTTTTGCATGAGCTGCAAGCACCCATCCTACCAAGTGATGGGGATGTGGTAACAGGGAGGACTCATAATTAATTGGCAGTCTGGATCATCTCTGTTCCTTCTTCTTTTACTTCCTGGCCAAGCTGTGGCCATGCAGTTCAGCAGTTCAGCCCTAATCCAGCCAATACACACAGAAGCTGCTTTCTTGGCTCCTTCTGGACACCTGTCTATAGATGCATTGCAGAAGATGTACAAAACTTAAAAGAAAAAGCACTATCTGAGAAGGATTTTATTCATTCTATAATTTTCTGACAAGTGTGGAGGAGATGGTTATTTTTCAGTTCTAACAGATGCTTTTTACCTTTGTACCCAGGTATTGCATTATAACATTTGTTCATGGGAAACACTTTAATCAACAATTCCAGAAAGAAAGAACAAATACAAATTCCTTGCCTAAAACAAAGCATGCTTATGAAAACATCCTTATGATTTTTACTATTTTAACTTAGTGTTTGATGACACTTTGGAACCAAGGTAATACACGAAGCTGCCATTCCAATCTATATTTCTTACACTCTTAAGAATAGGAAAAATAATTTCAGCTGACTGATCAGAAATCAGGACTAAGCTTACAAAGAGATAATGAAATCCATTTTGCAAGGTAACTCTAACTCATTGTTAAGACAGCTCCACTGACTGCATTCAAGTTAACTAGAGGAGTTAATGTGTTCCACTAAATTAGAAGCAGTCAGATTACCAGGTAAAAATACATATTTTCTTAATATTTGCGGAAGCCTTTTAAAAATTTCTTTTGCTTTAATAATTTTGTTTTGTTTTGTTTTCAGACACAAACACAAACAGGAGGTTTGTATTTGGCAGCCTAGATCTTTGCTGTTCTTCGCCTCAGCTTTGTGGTGTGGTTTTGTCCAACCAGTAGCCAATGAGGTCTGTGTGCTGAACAACTCATGCTGAAGGAGAAGCAGCTGCTCACTGACACCGCACTCTACAGTACACAAATCTTGCAGTTTTGCAGAAAGAGAACAAATACTTGCAGAAAATACACATGGAGTTTGATGCTCAAGGGGTATAAGATTAGGTCCAGTGTATTGACTAGGGAAATAGCCTGCAGGCCTTAGGCCAGCAAGGCTGCCTGCCAGTGACTTCATTAGGGCTTTTGCCTATGAAAGAGCTGCCTGTTTGGATCCTGGAAACTTGCATCAATACGTCATTTTGTGTGACTAAAGTAAGCAGAATGTGTCCAAAGCGCTGGCCAGTTACGGACCTCAATCTGCCTCCATTTGCAGGCAGTGTCACTCTTAGGAAAACAGGTTTCGATTTGATCAGAGGCTCTTTTCAATAGGACTTTCATCACTGACTTTAACTGACAGAGTGGCTCATGCGAAAGGTCCCCATTTTCTCCTGTATCTTCCCACAAACAGACACTGGCAGCTGATCTCCTTCACAGAGTTTGTCCATGAATCCCAGAAACACAAAATTCTTTGCAGATTTCTTTGTACCCTCATGATAAACTCCCCCACTTGCACCCTCACCTCATGGCAGTGAAGCAACCATGATGCCAGTAACTCCCAGAGTTCCTCTGCTGGGAGGGGAAAAAGGAAAGAACAGGGTGTTGTAGCAGGTGCAAAAGCTCTGCACTTCTGGCAGTATAAATCTACATACTTACACTGAAAAATCTTATGAGATGAAGCTCCAGCAGTACAAGGGCAAAAAACAGGGAGAATCCAGCAAACAATCTCCTTCTTGAGCTTCAATGCTCTCTGACACCATGAGGACAGTAGGAGGGATAGACAGTTTGGTGGACTTAGTAAAACTGCTTTGGGAATTAAAAGGTTTTATTAAAGAGCATCAGTTAGAGGAAGCAAAAAGGACCAATATCCCAACCCCCTGAACTAGCATTACATGCAGGTACCTATAGCAGCATCCTTGCTGACATAGGACAAAACCAGGAAATGCAAGAATGTTTAATTCTTTGCTATATGCTAAAACAATAATTCTTTTACAGGTGTATGACAAATTATCATCCCTCTGAGGTTTGTTTTTTTTCAGATACTCCGTTTTTTTCTTTCCAATTTTCTTACTTTCTGAAGTTCACTGAGAACATGCACTTCGGTTGCCTCGAAGTAACAACATAAAAATCTTTGTTAAAAGACAAATTGAAAGTGATTTTGCTACTAATGAAAAGAGAGGAATTACTTTGGTAGACTTCATCTACAGCTCACAGCACAGTAGGTCTAATGATTTCTGAAAATTCATCAAGTATTTGTGTCATTGTAAACACGCTGTAAGTGCCACACACATACAGTTATCACTCTGCTGAATCAATGTTGATTTGATCAGCTTATCTTTGACATCAGCTTTTCATAAATTTCTTAGTCATTTCCTCATGATGACCTCACCAAACATGCTCTAAAGCAGCACTAAGCTATTTGAATGCTTCCCATCCTTTCCACTATGCAGCCCTGGTCCTAAAATCTTACTCTTTTTTTTCCCAGTCCCACTGCTCCTCCCCATTCCTTTTTCGCTCTGACCCTGTGCACTAAAATTCTGATTTAGCTGCAGTTACCAGCTTACCTCTCTGAAATAGATATTGTCATAGTGAAGGGAAAGGACAAACAAACCCCACAAAATCTATTTTTAGCAGATGGTCCCAATTGTACAAACTTTAGCAGGGGTTATTTCTCTCTCCTCCTCTCTTATTTTCTTTTTCTCCCCTATGCCCACCCCCCCACTCCCTCAGTTCCTGGGTTGCGCTCCCTTCAATCTTGTCAGCTGTAAAATGGGTCTCTTTTTAACCTATAATGGATCAGTGAGATTAAAGGTGAAGTCATGAATTAGTAGCAGTGACAGCCCAGCACGATGGCCCCGGCAGCAGGGGGTCTCTCTTTGTGCTCGTCCACTCTGACCCCCCGTGCCACTCTCCGCCTGTGGGAACCGGACAAGAAGAATGTCGGGGTGGGGCCGGGGGCCGCCAGCCCCAGCCCCAGCCCCAGCCCGGCCAGCGCCCCCCAACACATTCTTTCCCTGGAAATATTCTGACATCACCCCGTCATACCTCCTTGCCGGCTCCTTCGTTAACTCCTTTATGCCTTGCCGCCGGCGGACAATGGGTCCTGCTGCAGGGTGGAGGAGGAGGAGGGGAGGGAGACATCTTTCCCAGGACAACTTTTTCATAAGCTGTGGACCTAAGGCAAGCGTGGGTTTTAAAACTGGGAGGTGGGTGAATTTTCTAGGAGTTGGGCTGTGGGGTTTGAGATGCCGCTCTCCGTGACAAAAAGAACCCAAAGTGAAATGTGTCAGTAATGTGGAAAGGTTTCTTTGGGGGTTTAAAATCTGAATTTCTAGAACAAAACCAACCCTACCATAAACACAACTTATTCAGTGGTTACATTTTGCTTTGAGAAGTATGTCGAAACTGCTCATTAGAACCTTTGCAAAATTGCGATGCATTTCCAGACTCCTCCATGAAAAGCTGTGGTTTTGCAATATTAGAAACAAACACAAATTAGAGGAGCTTCCTCTTGAGAATTCCGCTTTTGGGGAATACCTTAGAGCAGAGGGACAGCAACAGAGCTACGCCTTTCTGCATATGTGAGACAGACTGGTTTTCCAGTTCATGTCCTCTGGGATGTTTTGTCCTTACTGAAACATAAATTTAGTGTTGCTGTCAGCTGATCTTCTAGGATAAGTAGCTAGACTTTTAATAGTTTTTCCCAATTAATGCAATAATTAATGAATTATAACAGGATTCCTTGTCCTGACTGATTTAGCCTATTAGTGAAGAAAGTTCACACTTCTGAACGTGCTTTTCTAATACTTTTAAAGCTGTTCTTTTGCACCTGCATCAGAGCTATCCCATCCCATATAACTTCTCTGAGGGATATAACAAGTGTGCAGGACTCCAGAAAGGACCATTCCAGAAAACCTACAGAGGATCTTCCCAACACAGTAAGAGGATTGCTAAAAACAATTTCACTGGGTGAGCAATTTCAATTTCAGTCTTGTGATATTATAAAGTCTGGTGAGAGCTCATTATCTTTGTGCCTTGAAATTCTCCTCAAGTGGATCCTAGACATACCCCAATAGAGACAGGTGAGATTTAGGCCCCTGAAACAGCATAAAGGCATTTTAAGATGTCTAAAGGCATTTTAAGATGTCTAAATTCAAAACTGTAATTCCTGCTTGGAGGTTGTCTAGCCCCAAGAAAACTTCAGTGTTTGCAAGATTCTCCCATTTTGCTCTAGAAAATGCCAATACCACTTGCTTTTCTATTTCAAGGGGAGTGGTCTGGAAAACAACCCCTCCTTGAACTTACTTTGCAGATACCCTTGGGATTCACATGAGGAAATTCTTGATCCAGTCTTGGAGAAGAGGGTAAAGGAAGAAAAGTATGCAATACAGCCAGGTATCTTTTCTTACAGGACATCATTTTTTCTTTTCTGTGGCTCACTAGACAAAGAACCTGTTAAAGATGCAGGGATAGTTCCTGTTAGACTAGCACCAAAAAATGAATGAATGGCTCAGGGAATGGATAGGGCAGATATTATGAGCCTCTTCATCTCTTGAGCAATGTGTACTGACACAAACTGTATCCGACTGGAAAGCTCACCCCAGCTTGACATCGCCCTGTTTAGCTCCAGCCAGCCCCAGACCACACCACAGGACTGTGCAGGAAGTCATTGCCAAGGGAACGGAACAGCTCTGAGGGCTTCAGGAGCAGCAGTCCTGTCCCCAGCCAGGAGCAGCAGCAGGCACCAGCTGGGAGCAGTCAGTGGAGTGTGCAGATGGCACAGTCTCAAACAGGTTTCTGACTAGATGAGCTGACAGCATTTCCACATCAGTTCATGTCAGCTGTGCAGTATCCAGTTACACTTTCTGCGGGTCTACTGGACCTGTATCCCAGAACAGGCTCATCGCTGCCTGGCACCTACAAGGCTGCAATCCATAACGCTACATTTTGAGGACAAAGAGGAGAGCACATTGGAGTTGTACCTAATTGGCGAGGGAAGGCTGCAGGATGGGCATTGCAAAGTGTCGCTTGGCAACATGGCACAGTGACGCCTGCCTGGACCAAAAGAGACACTCACAAGTTACCAGCTACACCTCCTTCCAGATAACACCCTCCAAGGCCAGGGAAGAAGAGTTCAGATTGCATCCAGCAAAGGTCTTAGCAAGCTGAGCAAGTTGCCTACCTGATGTTCCAGACCAGGATCTCTGCAAAATGTAGAATCAGTGTCTGTCCAGTATCCACAATGCTCTTCTATTTCCATAGGAAATAGAGGATTTAGGTGCAATCTTTTCTCTGTCTGAGAGGAATCAAACTCATATCTCACTAAAGGGGTATGCAATGTCTATAGTTGTATGTGCTCAGAAGGAAAGGTGGGGACAAGGCTGATTTCACCTCTCAGATCTTTCCTTAAAACCTAAGAAAATTCCAGGTATCTGCACTCAATCCTTAGGCTACAGGGTCATGTTCCGTCTCTCTGGCATGCCACTGAAAGCAAATGACTGGATGTTCTGCGGCAATGCTCAGCAAGCCAGCTCCTAGCCAGGCAGCAAGCACACCCTGGCAATGGGAGAAAATGTCTTTCCACAAAGGGGTGGAACCAGAGCCTCATAAATCCCAGGCAAATGAACTGGACAGTAGGTGTCTGTAAAGGATTATATAAAGCACTGGCCATGTCCTACATGTAAAATTGTGTGGATTTATTTTTTTTACAAGTGTTTAGCCTCCCATGATGAGGGGGGTGAGCAAAGGATTGTGCACAGGCAGGCAGGGCTGGCTCCCAGGGGGTCAGAGGAAGGCGCCTTGAGGAGCACTTCACCCCAATCTTTCCTCTCTCCTTGCTGGTTATGGCAGGTGGTGTGGGCTGTTGAGGGGTCTCCCATACATCATGTGGGGATTTAGAGGCAAGGCATAAGGATCAGGACCCCACTGTGAAGAAGAGTGGCACATGGAACAGTTTCTTCCCTTAAAGGCTCCAAAGAGCTTTCCTGGAATTTGTTCCTTGCCTCACCCAAACAGAAGGAGGCATAATAGCATTAAAATTACGGAGCGGTGGTGTTGTCACAAATCATGAATTCATCAGGTATATTGTATTTCTCTTTAAAGTTTGGGCTTGTGTGTTCTCTCCATGTTAAGGAAACAAGAAACTATGTGTCCTCAGGGTCTGGAGACCAGCTTGAAAAGAGTCACCTTTCTAATATTAACATCAGATAGCAAACAATAAGTCAATGTTGAAATGTACTTACAAGTACTGTTGTTTAAAAAGCATTATAAAGAATTAAGGCTGGTTTTGTTTGTTTTGAGATTTTAGATCCCATCTCAGGTTTTATGGCTCTTGACTAGAATAACAAGCTTGAGCATCCTCTGACTTCACAACAGCAAGGAACATTTCATAAGTCTCCCCATTTGGAGCTGGGGGAGACCCTCTTCAGGACTGGGGAAGCCTGGGGCAACAGTGGAAGTTTTCAGACAGGAGTTATGGAGAGGGATGAAGAAGGAAATCACCTCCCAGAATCACGATGCATCAGACACGTGTGTATTTTTCCCTGAGCAGTTGTCCCCTGTGCCATCCAATCCTATATCCAGCCCAAGAGTTCTGTTTGTTCCTCCACAACCCAAACCTAGGACCCAAGCATTCCTGGGAACAACTTGATTCTCCTTGGTGGCTCATTAGCAGCTGAAGAGGAGACCCAGCAGGAAGAAATCCAGTCCCAAGCAACAGTAATCTCCAACTCCATTTCTATGTGAATTTGCTGGTGGGCTGCAGCTCCCTATTCACTCTCCCTGCTCCACAAGAGTGCATTGGTTGGGGCTAGCACAAGACTTGGTTCCTTGTTGTGCCTCCTGCCTGCAGCCTCCTCGTGCAGCCCTGAATCCACAGTGGGGATCCCTGCCTGTGCCAGGGCAACTTCCTGCATCCCTGCTTTTCTCTCGCTGGAGACCCTGGCTGCGAGCACACCAAAGAGGCAGCCTTACTTCTTTACTTGGGCCTGGGCAATTTATAACCACTGAACGCTGAGGACATAGGCTTTGTCTGAGCACTGCCTGGAAATAAGAACACACTCCCTCTCGTGTCATCGTCTCTGTTCCTGGCCGTGCAATCCAGCAGCAGCTTCTGCTCTGAGCTCCCTCCGGGGTTATTCCTGCTACCTGCCCCCTCTCCTGCCAGCGTGAGGGTGAGCTGTGCTGCCTGCTGGGAGGCACCAGCAGGGCCAGTGCTCTTCCATGTCCCCTGCAGGCTGTCACTCCCTCCTGTTGCACACAGAGCTGTGCACATGCACACGAGTTCCTGCCATGTGTGTGCGAGCGGAGTCCGTGACATCGCTACTCTCTCTCTGTGCAGAGTGGGTCAGGATAGGGAGCTTTATTTAGTCTTCCCCTACACACTGGCATGGGAGGGAGAGAGGTGTTAACCATGCTGGACATGGGGCTAACATGGTCTGTGCTAATCTCCATTTTTGCCATTTCCTGTTCCCTGGAAAAAGAGGAAAGGTAAAGCCAATCCTGAACCACTGTGGGGAGTATCCTGACTTGCAGCAAGGCCATGGTTTAACAGCAGCCCTTTATTGAGTCACTCAGGTAGTTTCTTTCTGGAGGAAGGGTGGGATTAAAAGTAGATTAAAATGATCAATGTTTCTCCAGTATTTCACTATCAGTCCAGTCCTTGATCTTCAGGAAGAATCTAGCTCTGGATATAATATTTGCCAAAAATATAGAAAGCCAAAATTTTAATTATTATGTCTCTGCCTGTTTCTCATACTGCTCACTTAGAAAATAACACAAAGAAACCTTTCATTACCCCTTACTAGCTGCTGAGAAAATTCTGGAGTTACATTGAAACATCAAGCTTTCACATGACTGCAACTTCTATCAAATACTTCTAAAGACAACCAAAAATGTCTCCATTAGAAATACAAAAACATTTTGTGACCAATACTCTCCTAGGAAGGTTTATTATAGTTCTAAAGTCAATTCCAGCTCTGGTTTTTGTGTGGGGTTTTTTTGTTTTTTTTTCAGATATCTACTAAACTGTATTGTGAGAAAAGTATAAAGAAATTTTTTTTCCATTAGATTTTTATTTTAATCACCTAAAAATCATTCTTATGGAAATGAGAAAGACAAAAAGATTCCCCAGGGACTGAGAAACTTCACTGATTTGCATCATTAACACTGAAAAGAACTTGCCTGGAAATGGCCCCTTCACGTTTTCTTTTATTTACATTTCCAGACAAATACAAAATTAATTTCAACAAGAAGGTTTCTTGTAGATTCATATCCCATTTTGATTAGTCTAGCCATTAAAACATGAATATAGCTTGCTGTGCTTTGATGGACTGATTTAGTCTTTGTTATACTGGAAATTTTTAAAATTTTGTTGTTGTTTTTACTTCATTTATAAAGGGTTTGCAACATGGGACTCTGAGTGATCATTGACTGTATTAGCATTCATAATTAAGACCAGTAATTATTAAGACGCTTCTGGAACAATTACCATTTGTGGCATGGAATGAGAGAAAAGTGACATTCATTTAACAAAACTCTGCGGTTTCTCTTTAACGAGTCTGTCCAAGCATAAGCAAAAATGAAAAAAAAACCCCAGAGCACACTAAATATATATTTAAATGCAGACAAATTTCTATGACAAAGTAGTTCTTTCAAGGCTCGAATCAAAATTTTAAACAGTTTACCTTCTTTGTGTCTTCTGAAGAGTTTTACGTAACAAACTTTCAGTGTCATCACTAATAGCAGTTCATGCCAAGGATTACTTTCTTAAAACTGCTACTCAAGCCCGGTGATTTGCAGTACACTTCTTATTACAGGATACATTATGCAGAAACCCTCTGCTATGTGATGGGACATGGCAACCCTGCTGTGAGAATGCCTATCAGCGCTTCTTTTAAGGCCCTTTCTCAATTGTCAGCAAAGTATTTTTTAAGGTTAAAAGGTGTAAAATTATTCTGAAACGCTTTTCTGACCTGTCGCCTATCACTGCAAAAAGCTATAGTTCATTTTTTTTTCTAAAATTGTATTTTTAAAATGTGATAATATTATAAGAATAAAGCTAGTAAGAAAAATACAGTTTTCGATGCTTTTCATTATATTTTTCATAATTTTTTCAGTACTGATACACATTAAGATTGTGAGTTCCTTTTTATTTCTGATTTTCTTCATTATGATTCTTACTTTCCTGTGAGTCAGTTATGATGTGCAATTAATGAGAAACCAGCAATTAAAAAAAAAATTAATTTATATTTTTGTGGATTTTCAAATGAATTCCTGAATCATATTCTCTAATGTCAAAGTCAAATGCAGGAGGGTCATGAAGCATAATCTCATTTTACTGGTATATAAAGCTCGT
This sequence comes from Dasyornis broadbenti, assembly GCA_013397935.1. Classification (NCBI taxonomy): domain Eukaryota; kingdom Metazoa; phylum Chordata; class Aves; order Passeriformes; family Dasyornithidae; genus Dasyornis; species Dasyornis broadbenti. Next base: position 376,714 of record VZRN01001378.1, read on the forward strand.
AAGATCTGTCATTCTTCAAGTACTACCTGTACTTTGATTGAAACAACATTGAATATCAGCAGGAAAACTAGAAGAAGGCTTCTATTCTTCAGACTGGTGGCTGGCTTTTACAGCTTTGCAAGCTGCTTAACTCTAGATTTCCCAGGCTACATGCACGATTCAAGGTCAATGATCCTATAGTTTTAAATCCTGTGCACAAGAGGTTACCATCTCCCATTGTCTGTAGCTTAAGATTTCCACTGGCAGCTAACTATTTATGTGTGAGTAAAATGCTGGAAGGTATCTGAAATCACTTTACACTGTGTTTCATGGGCTATTCTATAGCACAATCTTATCAGACGATACTGGAGAGCTCAGCCTTGCAGTAAAGAAGCATCTGACATGAAGGGCCTGATTTTCCCATCTGATACGTGATACATGCACACAACAATGCGAGCTGCAGCTGAAGCCAAGAAGAGAAATACAAATAGGTGCTGGAGAAGAAAACAGATGCTGTGCCAGGTTTATGCATTGAGTTTTGTGGCCTGTAGCAGAACACCAAAGTGATCGCACTCAAGAATTCTTATACCATGGCTACAAGAGGTGACAAAAGCAGTAAGAAGGCATCATCATGTTGCACTCAGGTACCTATAAGGGTTATATCAGTCCTTTCCAACATGGACTCATCCATTTTTCCTGACACCCACCTAAGCAGTCTGAGCCTCCAGGCAGGTTTTCTTCCTGTATCCTTCAATGCTGTCAGCAGTGAGGTGTGCTAGTCAAGCAACTTCTGTGTACTGCGCTGGCGTTACCAAAAGGCAGACTGCGCATTCTTCTTCACATTGATTTTATCACGTCCTCTTTATTCATTGACTGTATCTCATCAGCATAAAGTTTAATCTTAGCCTTCTTATTAGTACATTGAAAACCAAACAGGAGAAGGTTGTCATTCATACACACATAAATGACTGCACCTCAGGTTTTTTCGACCACACAAGTATAAACTGCACTCTTCCCCAGCAGGAAACACTCCAGAAGTCTGCTCTTCAAGAGGCATGGCCTGGCTCAGCATCCCTGAGGGCCCTTCATCCCTGTGTCTGTGCAGGATAAGAGCAGGGCTTATCTTCACCCTGGGCCTCGGACATGAGAACAGAAAGTGAGTTTCCACATCACAGCACAAAGCAGAAGGCAGGGGAGCACACATGCCCTGCTCCAATGGCCATGGCCATCCAGCCAGCAGTGCCTAGAGATGCTTGCAACCTCCAGCACATTCAGCCCTAAAACTTCTCACATGGATGACTGTTTACAGCTATGCAAGACAGAGTGATTCTTTCAGACAACAAACCAGCAAATTTCTAAAACTATACCATAGATTTAAAATTCTGTATTTAGAAGTTGCTAATAAATACAAAGTGCAAATGAGATCATTGTTGTCTAGAACTAATCATAAAACTTTTAACACTGGACAATTCCAGATGAGATTGTTACAGGTGCCAGAGGATGATCTTTTAAGTTAGACCCTAAAAAGCAGTTACTCTGTTTTGAAATATATATATATATGTATACACAAGGTAAAAGAAAAGAAATGTCTCAAAAACTGAACAGTTACACTTTATTCCCTGTCAATCTTCTGCAACTATTCTGAATGCACAACAGTCTTCTCTTATTTAGCTCCTTAAAACTCCTTCCACATGGAGAAATTCAAGAAAGTTGTGAAGTGAAACCCACTTTTGACTCTCTCTAGACACTTTTTCCTTGACAAAGGTAATTTCACATGAAGACATAGAATGGTCAACGTCATGCTAACCAGTTTTTTGGGACCAGACTAAGGAACTTTTAAAAATCACTTGAAATTTGTCAGACTCTCTTCACAGGGGTCTTGGACGCAGTAAAATTCATGTTTTAACATTTAAAAGAATCTGTCTGGAATTAAAACTAGGGTCCCTTTTATGATATTGAAAGGAAATGTGCATATCTAGCGGCAGTTCATCTCACCCTAAAGTAGATATCTACAATTCGGATCTTATTCCTGGTTGAGGATAAACAATTCATAGACCTACAAGACTAAGATTTGGAAAATATTTATAAGAAGTTGCTATTGTTCTTCTGAAGTTCCACATTCAATTTCTTCTGCATCCAAATTCCAACTGTGAACTCCAGATAAGTGAGGAAAAATAGGCAAGATTATTCTTTTGATGTCATTTTAACACTATCTTTACACCTCTTTCTATGTGATCCATGACATTACCACAATGGAGATGATAAGGCAGAAGAAACCTAGAAGGCACAATCCTCAGGACAATGAGAATTTTGTTTTTACAATATCTCAGAGACAGTATAGCCAAATATAGCCAAATATCTGCCAAAGGAGGTCCCTATGCAAAATAGGAACCATCCTGGAAATTCTTCTTTCCTAAGCACACATTGAAGCCAATAGTTGGGTTTTGCAGGAAGTCTGGATTGCGGGCATCTGTGGGAAGTGATGCTCCATACTGTGGAATGATTAGGAGGACATAGGTTTACCCATTAAACCCAGAATGTGGCTGTGGCCATAATCCCAAATAAACAGAAATCCTGCTGCTGATTGCAGGGTCACAGGTTATAGCATTTAATTATTATCAGTGAATGCTAAGGCCGTAGTTTGGCCTCTAAGTCAGGATTGTGACTTAGTCATGCAAGAGTTCAAAGCCCTGCAAACCAGCAGCATGAGGGCAAGGCTGTTCTTCAAATGTACAGCTGGAGACCATAGTACAGCTGGCACAAACCAGTTGTGCCAGCTTCCCTCATGGACAGTCAGGAGTACCAGGGAGCATGGCCTTCCTGTCCCAGTATCTTCCAACAGTGCTGGTGAAAGCTTGCAGATTCAGCAGGATCCTTTCCTTGCACAGCTTTCACTGCTTGCTGGACCCAGTCTAACTGTGATATTGGGTACCTGAGCTCCTTCTTGCCCAAAGACAGAGAGGCTACAGACCCAGGTAGCATTTTCCAAAGCAGGGCTTTGGTAGGGAAGAAATGTGTCTCTAAGAGTTAGCAGGGGCAGGCAGACTTGAAGAAAACAAAGAAAGTCAGCCACATTCAGCAGCAGTGTGTCCAAGGCAGATATATGCAACTATTATTTTTTAATTTAGAGGTGCAAATTAAATAAATAAATGTACAAACAAACTAAGAAATTAACAAGACTATTTTAATGTCCAAACTATGATTTTCAAGAGGTAAAAAATAGTGGAAATACTGCAACAATATCCAGACCTTTTAAATTATCTGATTTCATAATCTAAACCATCATATTTTTGCATAGTAAAAGACATTGATTTCAACTAAATGGTTTTCATACACACTTAATATGAATATGTTGTTCTCACTTCTTATACAAGACAGTAAATTTTTCTATGCACTGTACAATGTAAAATAAAGACACCACATTTTTTTGTGTATTCTTGTCCTTTTGTTCCTCTGGTTTTCCTTTTTCAAGGCTTCCTATACTTTTCAAAAAAACTCATATTGCTGAAAATCAAAGTCATTTTTTTGCATACTGCACTAGTGAGTAATTAAAACAAAAAAACCAGCAACTTTATTATCACTGTTGATAAAAACAGTGCCCTAAAGCAGTGGACAAAGGGAAATAAATATTTTAGCCTGCTTTTAAAACTACAGTGGTGTTACATATACATACATATGCATGCAAACCATATAGATACACCTATAAAATACAAAGAAATCAGATGAGGTAATAGCACCCCCTTCTGAGAGTTAGGACCAAAGCTTATGCCCTCACTTTAAAGCAAATCAGGAGACTTTTCGTCGTGGTGCTACAGCTTTTTGATATGCAGCTCCTACTTCATGTTTTGTCCTACTGTGCTAAGCTAGAGATGTACATACTATTTATTGGCATTTACCTGCTCCTCACTCTGTCACTGCAAGAATGCCTTGGTTACAAGGCAGCAGTTTTAATTTGGAGCTAGGAAGTCCACAAAAAATTATTTTTTCAGCTCACCTTTTCAATTATTCCATGTATAAAATAGCCCTTGAACTGCCTAGTTTGCAGTCAGGGGACAGGTGGAGGAAGGTGTGAAAGGCTGGTGTAACTCAGCAGGAATAGAATTTCTCTCTTCAGCAACTCAGCTTTCCTGGGGGTGGAGCTTTATCTCTTTAGAAATGGGCACAGCCTCCTATTCCCCATCCCCTTTGCCTCCCCTAGTTTGAGGTTAGGGCAGGAAAGGACCAGGAGTCTGTCTGCCCCTTGTAGCAGGAAGGGCCCAAGAAGTGGTATCTGTAACAACTTCTGGGATCATTCCCAGAGCCACTCCAGCACATGAGGGCTACAGCAATGCTATTTATGAGCCTCCCTTACCGTGTGCCTACACCACCAAACATGGGCTTGGTTCCTCCCTTGGCCTGGCAAAAGGTTGACTTACCCACCAAAGAGGGGCATTTTCCACGCTCTAATGGAAAAACCAGACCAAGATGATTTCCTGCCTCATCCATCCTTTTCCAACAGCAAATTTCCCTTCAAGCAATTTCATCTCAATGGAAATGAGAAGATCTTTCTCCATTTGCTCAACATGACATGGGCTCCTTTGCACAGCATGGTACAGGCAGAATTCTTGTAAGTCAGCAGAGAGCAGCCCTGTGAGCAGCTCTGTCCCACCACACAAGGTTTTAGTGGCATCGGCAGCCTGCAGCTCACCAGCCCACAGACAAAATAAATCATACCGAATACCAGCAATCACACCACAAAACCCTCAGAGAGCAATTTAGAAATACGGCCAGGGTGAAGAGTTGAAAAGAGACTGCAACAGTGATTCTCAAATTCCCACTTCTCTTTGAGAACTGATTTGTGGTATCCCTCAGCGTGTCCTACTCTGGATAAACAGTAGTTTGCATAGATGGTACTGCAAAAATTTCTGTAGGGTTTGCAACAAAGCAGCTAAGGAAATAGCAAAAGGTTATTTACTCTTTTTTTTTTTTTTTAGCTGCTAAAGAAAGAAATGTGTTTGATGAAAGGTGCTAGACTAAGGAAAATAGTGAAGGATGCAACTTAAAGCACAGAAATCCACATGACACTGAGCTATGTATAATTTACCATGACAAATCAGTGCTCTAGCAGAAAGAGTCACAGCATGTGAAGAAAAAAATTAGTGCAAGCTGAAGATAAGATAGACACCATTTTCTACTTGCACTGCTTGAAAAAAAAAAGTAAAAGTTAAGCCAAACAGCCAAATAGAAAAGAAATTCAGTAATACTGAAAGGGGAAAAGGTTCTTCTAGGACATATATAAAGGTATGAACCAACCACAGAAATACAACATCAGAACATCATATCATCATAAGGAAAATCTTACAGATGAAAAATTATTAAAGTCCACAAAAATTCATGTGATAATGCTGAATTTGGTGGAAGAGCCTCCAGCAGAGTTTTTTGCAGCCCAAAAGCTGTAGCAAGCAAGATGGCAAGGTAAGTATGCATAAAGTTACTCAGATAAGAACTTATAAAGTAATTGCAGTACATAAAAGTGGATATACTTGAAGCCCAAATTACAATGGTACTTGGTTTTGGCCCAACACTTACATGTAGGGCTTTTGCATGTGAAGAATAGCCACCAGCACACCCAGAGAAAATGCAAAAATGAAGCTGATCTGGGGGAATCAGTTCACAGGATACTTACACTCTTGGGATCTTGCAGACCAAGGATAGCAAGCACCTAAGCTAATGCCCCAATTCCCAAAAAGACATATGCACAGACCAAGACGATCATAAATTCCTACAGAAAATAAAATACAGGAACACGAAAGGACAAGCATACGTATTTTGTAATAGAGTTCTTTTAAAATGACTGCTGGTAAAACAGGAGTCATGGGAAGGGTGAATGGCTTCTCCTGGCAACACAAGGGAGGTTGCAGAGAACTTCTCACCTGGAAATCCCATGCTGAGCATGATCATCAAGAGCAAAGAAGAGCTTTTCCTTGCTCTCTCTAGGCACTGGCAGTTATCCTCAGGAGGAAACTGTATTACTGTGCCTGGAAGAAATGCACACTCACACACTCCCATCCCATCTCAGGTACTGCAATCCCTGAGCTGGCCCCTTTGAGAGTCCAGTTGATTCAGAAGCATTTAGTGGTCACAAACTGCTCATGGAAATAAGCAATGCAAGCCACCATCCCACTCGAGGCTGGACAGCCACAGCCAAAGGTTACAGCAGCTTAACAAGCCAGCGTCTCCCAGCTGAGACACAGCAGCTGGTGCAGCATCCCCAAGGACACTGAAATGCTCCAGCCTTCAGCAGGACAGGGCATGCTTGTTGCAGGCTGATGCTCTCAACCAAGAGCCTAAGCTGATGTGTTTTGGAGAGCATCCCAGGAACTTATACAGGAGATCAAATCCTTGGGCCTGTCTCTTGTGTGGACAAGTAATGCAATTTAACACATTGTCACAGAAGTCTCACCGGACCAACGCGAGAGGGATTGAGTCCCCTCTGGCCAGAAGGAAAGAAGGCCCACATCTGCTGTGGGATGCTCTCATGAATCAGTGTGCGCCAGGGCCTGGGACTCCCTCCTCACCCTGCTGATATGCTGTCACACGACGATGGAGTGGCTCAGTTGGATGCAGCACCTCTCGATAATCAGTGAACGTAAGCGTGGTACTGAATGGAGGCACGGCATTGCCTCTTCCAGTGCTGGCAGTGCTGTTCCCTGCTCCAGCCCCTCTGCTCAGCACGACAGCACATCAGTGGGCCACGCTGAGAGGAGAAACAACATGAGGCACAAAGGAGCAATGCTAACAGAAGCAGGGGATATGGCAAAAAAGAGCTGAAAGCCTGTGCGCAAAAAGGAGAAGGAAGGAAAAATTAGGTTGATGAGCATCTGAATAAAGACTTTATGGGGGGGAAAAGGCAATGTATTTCTGTGCTTGCACATTTCCCTTTACACAGGCAAAAGCAAGAAGCAGAAATGATGGTTTTTATACTGCTCATGATGAAATTCAGAAAGGAAATAGAAAAGAGCTTCAAAGGCAGAGCTCAGAGAGCTCCCACTCCCAGGCTGCTAGGCCAGTAATTTTCAAGCTGTGGTCCATTGTGACTTACACCGCCAGGCTGTGTTTACCCTGTGACTTAGTGCCAGCAGTACTGCTGGATAAGGCCTTTCAGCAGATCAGCATCAAATCCTATTTTCAAAGACTTAAAATAAGAACAACAAAAACAAAAACAAAAGCCTCATTTAAAAAATTTGCTCTGTACAAAACCTTGTTGTGATATTCTACATCCTGGACAATTCCTCCACCAACTTTTAAATGAGCATATTTGGGCATTATAAGACATCTATTTTGTGTGGATTTTGTGAGCATTGTGGAATATATATGTTTTCAAAGCTTATCAATTGTGTTCTGGCTAAGAATGTACATCTTGTGCAGATACATAAAGGAGACCCACACAATCTAAACAATGACATTCAACCTGAATGAGAAGTAAATTTGAAATTACCATGGCTTTTCTGTACTCATACTCTACCCTGCTTATGTGTTTTGAGAGAAGCACTGCCGGGGCACTGAAGGATGCAGCCGTGAAACTCAGAATCAACCACACAAAGCTTGATGTTGGCACAGATTACCTCTACTTCTGTGCCACTGTGACAATGATACCTGCTAAGTCTCCATAAATTTCTTTTGCTAACATTAATAGAAAGGCATATTTAAAAATCTAGAGAGAATGGAAATCCCTGATCCCCCTGAACATTAAAAGGGTAGTGCAAATTCTGGAACAACGCAGGCAAAAAACTTTTCTCAAATAGTTAAACCAGAAGTTAGAATAATTGGCTTACACTGCGGTTTTGCAGGTGAAATGGCAAATGTCCATTCCCTTGTCTGATGTTCTATTCCATGACCTGCTTAAGTTTCCTCTCTTTCACTCTTTTAAACTCAATGCTTTTATTTTATCCTTCCTAATTAACCTTATATCTTTCACTGTTTCTCTTGCTGCTCTCCTCCCAGTGATCTTTTCCCCTTACTGGCTGGGATGTCAGCCTTGGTTTGATCTCCTGCCACAGTAACTGCTTTTTCCTCTAGGAAGTCTCCAAGTGAGTTGATTCGTAAGACTTGCATTTATTTCTCTTTTAAATCACCTCCCAAGCCCATCTTTGCCACAGCAGTTACGAGAAAGGAACCAGTGATAAATGGTAGGGATAAAGGGCACTTGATAAACTGAATCTAGATGAACAAAAGCCTGTCAGAAGGTACTGTGCTGGTTTCTGTCTCCTGGATCTACCATTTACAACCTACTTCTCAGAGCAGAAATTAACGATTAAACATAGTACTTCATCCAGTCCCAGAGTACACTGGCAAGTGCAATACAGCAAATACACCAATAAAGGTCACTTCAATCACCCACCCAGGGGCTCCTGATGGTCACATATACAGTCATGCTATGCAATGATGGAAGCTTTTTTTATGACAAGCATAGTCCAGGAGAAAATTACTCACCTCTTCTGAAAGGTCAGCAGCTCAATGTTCTGGAGCACCCACTTGCATCAGAGAGAGAAGCACCCAGTGAAGAGCAGGCATAATTTCTTTGAACCCAGATGTGTGCCTTGAGAACTCCAGACCCCACAAGACACATCAGAAAGCTAAAGAAACCCGACTTCAAGCAAACCAGCTACTTGCCTATAGAATTAAAACTTGTGACACAAAGACAGCAGCAACAATTGATTTCCTATATCCTTGATCAACGGCTACATTCAGTTAACTCGGATGCGTGCTGGGGTAGTAGAGCACATGCAAATAGTGGGGTATTAAAATATTCTGCAAGAATATTATAACTGAGAGGGCACCAGTAAAAGTCAAAGCTTGAATATTTTTGCCCCATTACTGAATATTTTGATTTTCCTGCTCCAGATCCCTTTGGTTTTTTTACAGTCTGTCCTAAATGAAGAAGCAAAGCATGTGTGTGAGGGGGTGCATACACAAGAATCCTTAGGAAAATCATAATACAATACCAGGAATATAACTTCAGCAGGCACATGAGCTCTGTTCTCCCCTGGCTGTGGTAGTCACACTTCTGAGCCTGCATTTCTTGCCTGGAACAGCAGTCACTTTGCTATCTGTCCAGCCAGCATCCTTTTGTTGATCAGTGAAGTTTTGGCACTGCAGATGTGATAAGAATAAAAACATTTAAGCAATCGGTTAATCTAACAAATATGTTAAATATAGTGAGACAATGCCCACTGCTTTCATTGGCACCAGACATAAATCTCAGAGAAAATTGCACAGATGCAATCAGAGTTGAACACGAGAAGTGTTTGGCACATTTGAGCTCTGCTACCCTGAAGATAAGACTTGAAAAAAGGACAGACTGCCTATCAATACCTTCACAGAGCACACCCTTTTGAGCTCTATAAATACATTACATTCTCACCACAATACTTTTTTTTTTCCTCCTAGGACTGTCTTTAAACATACATGCCCTCATTTCTATCCTGAGATTTTTTTTTCAGCATCCTTCTGATAACTTTCTCCAGCTTTGAACTATTAGTGAGCTACTTAATTGTAGCTAACATTTTCCAACATTAGCCCAAAAGTCCCTGCCAATACAGAAAACTATTTATAAAATAAGGACTTTTAATAAAATATTTGTAATAAGGCAGTGGTCGGTTGTTTGTAGGTGCCCCACACAGTCAAGTCTTATTAATGAAAGGTGGGAAACAACTTCCTGGAGGACACTTCTCTGCGATTTTCAATTAAAGCAAAGCTGTTTCACACTGTAATGGCTGAGTGGTGTCTCCAAATTGAACACAATGACTCTTTAGGGGATACTTGAATTTTCCAGGCAATTTGTTTTATTAGAAACTCTCCTAAATTTTATAGGGGTTTTTGAAAAATAACTTTTTGAGAATAGACCGTATTTTCCACCTCCCGTTTTTATGTTCCTCTCATGACAACTTGTTTTTCAACTATTAGCGTCAAGCAAACATGTTTTTCTCTCATGCAAGGTAAGAGTGAGAGATTTTCTTAAAGAAGTTAATTCAAGTTAAATTTTTAATGCACTTCAGGTAAATCCTGTTCAGCTTCCCTGAGTGCTTTCCTCTTCAGAATTAAAGTTGCCCTGATTTTAAGCACTTTTAAACCATCACAGCAGGAAAGAAATGAAACTAAGAACTAAAACCTTTTGAATTTTGAATGAGAATGTACACATAAGTTTTTTAATATGATCTAGCTAATCCACTTTGATTTCATACCTCCATTAATTCAAAAGATATCTTCTAAGCGATCACAACAAGATTATTCTTAGGTAGTTAAAAAATGCACAACTGTTATTATCAGTTCGGAGTTAAAAAGAGAGTTCAGTACCCTTAAGACAAGGTTAGAGGCTACAGCTTCTCTTACAGCTCCAGAAATAGCCCATTTGGTATTTCCATATAGCACATGCCTCCATGCCTCTACGGTTAGAAGCCAAAGGTCTTTCAATATTTGGATTGTTGCAATCACAGGATGCGAAGGAGCCAGTGATGAAAACCACCAAGTCTTCCGGAGTTTCAAGAGATGTTTGGACAATGCTCTCAGGCATATGGTGTGATCCTTCGGGTTATCCTCTTCAGGGCTGGGAGTTGGACTCAAGGATCCTTCTAGATGCCTTTCAAGTCAGGATACTAAATGATTAATTACCTGATATAAAAATATGATGGTTTTTTGCCTTGAAGTTGCAGCAATACCTCAATATGACTTTATGAAGTGTTGCATAAATTGATCTGTCAAGACTGGCAATACCTTTGTTGTTTTTAATCTGTTTAAGAATAATTAGAGAGTAAGAAAATGCTCCAGCTCATTATTCTCCTGTTGAACCCAGGAATGTCTCCCAGCTCCCACATTTAGCTGTGCACCCCAGCTGTGTCCAAATCCAGGAAAGGGTGAGGATCTGGCTTACAACATCCCCTCAGCTCAGTTCCTCACTCCAGTTCTCTCATCTTCATGGACAAAACCATGGGCTCACAGACTGGAAAGAGCTGGGCTGTATCTCAGCATAATGCGGACATTCAGAGTGTCAGAGAAGAGGATATGCTGCAGAACTACTGAGGCAAAGTCACAGACACCACCACAGCTAAGCTGAAGAAGGATTTCTCTAAATCTGATTCATACCAAATTCAGGTTCCATAGAAGACCATGGCCTCAGGCATGAGAGAGCAAGTTTACAAAAACCCTTCACAGGAGGTAGATGAAGAGAGCCACTCTTTCCACGATGATATGGCTGGCAGAGATGAGAAATATTCAGGGATGAGAAAGAGATTTTGCTAAAATCAGCCAGGCCAATAGCAAGGTTGCATCCAGTGACCCCACAGGAACCAAAACATTGACATCCCCCAACTGGTCAGATGATGAGGGAAAGACTGCAGTGGCACTGCTAACTAAGCCTGAGGTAGAGAGTTTTTGGCCTTAAGAGTTTGGAAGAACTTGACAGAGCTCAGGAAAATAGATGAACATGAGAGTGAACATGAACACTTTGTCCATGTGCCACACTTAGAAGGATAAACTGACCTTGCCACTAAGACAAAGGTTTACACAGACCTGTAGTTGTATGGCAATAGCTCTGATGTGGCTGTGGAGGCCTGGGACCATCCCAGAGGCCATGGAATGGCTTGGAGGAAAGTTTGTTTTTCTATTGAACTGACGTATCTTGAGAACAAAAACCTTGTGTTGGTACAGACATGCCTCCCTACTATTGAAGACTCCACGGATGGGTTATACACCCATGAGATGACTGTTGACATCACAGTCTTCACCTTCAAATACCCTGTGTGAGAACATAGTCAGGCAACAATTATTTGGCCATTTTAAAGCATATTCTCTACACCAGCATGGAAAATGCACCACCTGAGCATCCCCAAAAAACCAAGCGCTGGGAAGGCTCAGAGTTGACTCCAAGCCACAGACTTGAGTTTGGTGTGAGACCTTCAGAGATGCCATTGCACTGCCCTGCTCCACAGCTCAGCCGTGGCTCAGCATTAAATAATTTGTTCTGTTTTCAGAGTTACGCTGCCCTTCATTAAACCTAAAGAATCACCTAACAGGAAGGAAGGCTCCTACTTTTCTCCTTACTTGCACAGCGGTGAAAGAACTGTTGCAACTGATCTCCAAAACACAGACAGACTGTTCTTTTCCATTAGTTAAACGAAATGGTGAAACTAGGGCGGGAAATCCCCCAAGGTTTAGTGCACAAGGTAAAAACTATATTCCAGGGATTTCAAAGCACTTGTATTCGGCTGTAGGTAAGTTGGCTCAAAGTTACCACGAGTGACAGATCCAGAACACAAGACAGGTCTAAAGTTAGCAACAAATAAGCACATCTACACTGGCAAGTTCAGCCAACGAAGGCTATAAAGGGCTGCAGGCTATAAAACTATTTGGCGGAAGGTTCTATACTCCTAGAGTAGCACTGACATCTAAATACTGTCCTTCAGTTTAGTATGCCTGAAGCCTGCGAGGCCAGCAGTGCAAAAGTGTGGAAGATGGATCTTAAAGGATTTCAGCCTTCCCTCCACAATTATTTTTCTCTCAGGTTTTTCCAGGTTTACAAAGCTAGGAAAAGGGATCAAAACTTGGGACAAATATAGTTTTGAATAAAAAGAGGATAGTCTGAAACTTCTGGGGAGTTACTGGAAAAGAAATTACAGCTTGCTAACATTTTTCCCTCAAATTTCAAAAATGCTGGATAAAATGTCATGCAGTCTGCAATCCAAGGATACAATCTCTTTGAAATCTGTGGGCAATATCACAAATACGAGATTGGATATGCATAGCATGTACCATTGCGCACAAGTTTTGTGAGCAGACACAAACATGGAAGTTCACCCAATAATTAAATAAACAAAAAGCAGAGTAGCTGGGAAGATTCCAAACACAACGTCTTAGTTACTTAATCACCCTGCAAACACATTTCAGATTATTCTGGTTTTATTAGTTTCATGTTAAAATGCAAATCACATACTGTAGTTTTAATGACACAATAAAACAGAGAATAATTTTTGGCATAAAGATCTACTAAATAGATTTCTCCCCCACCAAATTGGCTTGTCTGATACATCCTCTGCTCAGTTTTAGTTCCTTCTCTACATAGCAGCTCTTTTGGTAGGACGCCAAAGCCTGTCAATTAACAGTAAGCCTATCCCTTATGAACAGAAGCAGGGACTGTGATCATGTTCAACTAAGATCAAGGATTAGTAAATCAGCATGGCACCAGATTGCAGGCACTATTTAAACCCCACAAGCCTACAAGCCAATGCAGCAATATTATATTCCATCTGGATGTGGAGAACAAAATCTCATAGTTACAGAGGAACTCACTTTTTACCTTTCCTGTGTAGGCAATTACAAGTCAACTTAAAATGAGCCCTGATTTAATCATGTTGGCTCTCTCAAATACCAGTTAGGAAATATCCCCATGCTGCCACCGCTGATATCTTATCAAGGACTTTCCATCAAATTACACATATATCATTACACCTACTATAAATTGTAGAAGACTGGATTTTTACAAGCAAACCAAATATTGCACTAAAGCTGGCACAAAGGTTTCTTTTCAGAGCTTGAAGAAGTGTAATGCTATCTCACCCCTTGCCTGGCACACAGGGCTCTTTCTGCCGCTTGCTGCAGAATCATGCACACTGCACATGGTGAAACATTTTGTTTACTTAAACAGAGTTTGAGTTCAGGGTTTTGCCAGAAAAAGGCCACCCAGTACAGTGTACATCCCATGTTCCCTATAATTATTCTTTCCCTCAGGGATTTTTAAATTTTTTTTTTTCTCCTTAAGAAAGGCGTAGGTTCCTTTTATCCCAGATCAAGTGACAAGAGAAAGAACTGAGATGTTTGCTGCCAGGTAAAATACAAAGTCATGGAGGTCCAGGGGGATCTCATTCCACAAACCTACTGCCAAGTTGAAAACAAATGATACTATCAGAAAATGATCACAGAAAGCAAGCCTTGCTCAAAGAAAAACGGTCTTTATTAACCTCTCTTTGAAATGACCTGAAAGCAAAGTCAAAGGACAATGAAATAGGGTGACCTGCCTCACTACTGCTGCTCCCACCAACCATCCTCAGCTGGAGCAATGCCTCATGTAGTGCCAGACTGCTGGTGTCAAGACAGTGATAGCTCTGCAGCCAGAGGAGATATTTGGGCCTTTTGGCATAGGTTTTGCTTTAACACTGCCTCTCTTGCTGAGCAATAATTTCCTCTATCAGCAAATAAAAACAGAAGAAAGCCAAGGCTCTTATTTTCAGCCTTGGTGCCTTTGACATCTTTTTTCTATGACAAGCATCACATAAGGAGGGAGTGAGGCCACCAGCTGAGACGTCCTAATCTAGTGCCCAAGGGGTGTCTTGCAAATTGAAATACAGCCTTTTCATAGCAGGCATTTGGGCTATTTCTGTGCTGTGGAGCCCCAGCATATGTGTCAGTTCTTGGTCCTGGTGATTTCTGCAGCCACTTTGCTGCACCATACCGGGATGAGAGCTTGGCAGCAGCCAGCCCCTCTCCTCCCTCCCTCCCTCTTGTCCAGAAGCCTGATGAAAGGCAGATATGCACCCAGGAGTGCCCCATGGCACTGCCCAGACAGATCATTTGGCATCAGCAGAGGACCACAACATAAGAGATGTGTGTCCAGGCATACCGTGTATATTTGCACTTTTGTTTGGGATTCATCTGTCCCAACCTAATAGATCTGATAGTTAAATGTCTGTCCCTAAGCTAGCCACGACTGGCTGCTTCTGTAATCAGAAAAGAGAAAGAAGCATTTTGAAGGTATGATTCATGCCATCTTAAAGCAGACGCCAAAAATATGGTCAAATTCTCTTCCTATTAATACAAAGGCAGTCAGGGAGATGAGTGCACACAGACATTTATTCTGGGGGTATCTAAAGACAGCAGATATGAGTTTTAGTCTTTGCGACTCAGCAACATGGCCCCCTTTGCTGAACATCTGGAGTTTACTGGGATGAAAGTGATTGAAAGTCATTGTCCTGTTGAGGATAGCAATTCATCTGAGACTCCAAATAGTATAAACTTCATGTCAATTATTTACTTCCACTTTGCACACAGACCTTGAAACAAAGGATGGAGCCTGCAGATTTCTGCAATTCACTGAGAGACATATTAACCAGACCCAGCCAGTTTTGACCTCTTTCACAAATATCACACCAAAACCAATTTCTTAGCAAATCAGGTTTCCTCCTCCCTCAGAGTGCTCTGATTCAGAAATCCCTCTTGCTCAGGCCTTCCCTGTGGGCAACATGGCTAGCAGCGTGGATATTAAGCATGAATCATATTTTTGCACATCTGCTGTGATGTGTAAAGGAATTTGTTTTCTTTAAATGCTTATGAGAGGGAAGAGCTATAAACCTCTCAACCTCTTTATTAAAAGCATTTTGAATTATGTTGCCAGTCATCCTTAATGGAAGAACCACTGAAATCCTTATGCATAGCAGTGTTTCTTCCAGGGACAAGTCTAAAAAGAGACATTTCTTCCAAATGATGCAGGCACAAGCTCCTTATTTATAAATATGACTTTTAGTGTAAATTTAAGTCCAAGCAGCCTAGGAACAGCTAGCATATTCTTGAATATTTTGCTGAAAATTTCACAAGAATCATGGCCACAAGTACTGAGTTTTGTTTAAGAGAATTGTGTCTCATGTATGTCATGACAAAGGAACTATTTTAGGAGAAAAGGTTTCTTAAAAATCAGGATTTTTAATTAATACCTGAAGGTCATTAAAGAGAAAATAGTTGCTATGCAAAAGAATTATTTATAGTGATACTATCAGGTTTGTCCCTTTAAATTGCAAGGAAAAAATAGTTTGTCTCACTTGATGTTTAAGCTACATAATTGCTCAGATGGACATTTATTGGCTTGCCTGGTGTCTGATGGTCTCTGAACAGCTAAGTAAGAAAAAAGAAATGAACAGGCTGCAGAAGTTTTGATTGTGAAACAATTGCTCTTTGGAAGTGTTACCATGCCAAGTGAAAATACAAGAACTGAATGTAATTTGGCATTGCTAGAACTTGTCAGTGCTTTTTCTTCTCTTAGCTGTATCCTCATGTGACAGGATTTGGTTATGAGGAAACTCCTAGAGCAATGCTCTATCAGGTCCGTAAGGAGTTTCAAAGCCCGTCTGAAAAGAGGGAGGAGAGATGGCAAAGGGAATGGAGATCTACAGGAAAAATACAATGAAGCCTGGTGTAGATTTCCCAGTTCCCTTTAAAGCTAAGATGTACATGCCAACAGCTCCTCTGTGTCCTTGAATTCTCAAACTATGAAGTAAATGCACACAACCCTTTTTTCTGCCCCAGCCATGCAGAAAAGCCTTCCTACTGCTGAATTCTATTTATGTGCCTCAGTAGAAGACATAAAACAAGTTTTAAAAAGTATCCAGTGCCAAGTACAATGACATTTTCAGCAGAAATTTATGTTAATTAGGGGCTGAAATAATAAATAATCACTAATGCTATCAGCTGATGGGTAGCATTTGTGTTAAACAGCAAAAGCAACTAACAAGCAGTACTACAGTTTCATAACATGGGCTTTTATTCAAGAAAAAATCCCCACAGGTTTTAGGATTTTTTTTTTTCTGCCGATCTTCTGCTGAGCTTATCAAGCTGAGCAGTCATGGAATCAATCTCACTGAGGAGCTGCAATTTCTCCCCAATTTATGAAGCTTAAAATCACAGCTTTGGCAGCAGCCCTCCCACCCGCCCACAGCTTTCATGGATCCAGATATAATGTAATTTTATTTTTATCCTGTATGGTTTTACATGGAAACTCAGAAATACATTTGCACCATCACGTAGTGTCTGTGAAAGCATCAGGAAAGCAAATTCTACATTTGCAAGTTCAGAGAGATCTTTCAAATACTCCAGTCACCAATGCCTTTTGTGGGGCAGGAGGAAGAAAACAAGCACCTTCTTCCTTGCAGGTAGATGACAAAATCATTGGATCTACCTTCTACTCTGGTGTTGATTCCCTTATCATTATGGACTATTCATATAGTCATAAAACCACAGGGCTGCTGAAATCCTGCTTATACCCCTGTCCTCTATGCCCAAGGAAGCTCAAGCATCCCAATTCCTTTTTAACCAATGTCAGTGTAACATGTTTTTAATATCTCCAGTAATAATGAAGTCTCCCTGTGTTATTCCAGCATTTCTACTTCCAGAGTTGACAAGTTTTTTCTGTGTCTAACTTGAATTTGTATTTGATGCAGTGTAAGTCTGTTGTTTCTCTCCCATTCCGCTTAGACAAGAACAGTCTAGTCCATCTCTGCTGCAGCCTTTCATGTACTTAAAACCCTGCCACGCCACACCTTAGTATTCACTCTGCTAGTGCAAGCAGGATTGAGATGCTATGTTTTCTGAAGCTCTGATCATTTTCACTGTTCCCCCTTCAATTACTCTTCCTAAAATTTGACACCCCAAACTGGACACAGTATTTCACACAAGGTCTTGCTAATGGAGAGCAGAAGAGAAGCACTGGACACAACACGTGCTATGTTGCTATTTATATACCCAGCCTTTTCAGTTTGTCTCCTATTTGCCAGGAACATTTGAATTCTATTTCTGGACCTGCATGCCGGCATCCCCTCTCAAGTTTTTGCTTATTTGCAAATGTATTGAATGCAGTTGCTATGCTGTCATTTAGGCTGTTAATGAAAACTGACCCAGACCACTGGCACTCAGCTGCTCTTTTCCAGTGTAGTGAAACATGTCATTTCATGGTGGGAAAACACAGAAAATATTATATTCTTTGTTAATCTCTGAGTATACATGTTGTGGTACTGTTGTTTGTAATGGGACAATCTACAGAAGGTCTGTATTTTTTCTATTCCAATAACTTTATCAAATTTCAAGGAAAATACATTTGAAACGTGGATTTTGTTTTATAGAGTGGTTTGGGGTTTTTTCCCCCTCTTTGTTTCACTTTGCTTTTTCACAGCACAGAATTAACATGATCAAGGCAAATAGTCACCAAGGTCAAAGAATGGAGGGACTTGTTACAAGACACTTGAAAATTGCCTGTTAAAATTAATGTTTTCTTGGTAAACATGTTCAAGTCTAGGAATAAGCAGCTTATTCTATCAGAATACTCTGTGCCTGCAATAGCTGGACAGGAAAGAAAATATGATAAAAAATGAAAAACACACCAACATTATTCTTCTGCAAACTATGAGAGAAGATTAATTCTCTAATAATTCAAATAGTTGCTTGGGAAGAAACCTGCCACAACAAAATTATGTGTGGGACAAATAAATGTTTGAATAAATTTGGGTTAGGCACAGTTGGGGTTTAAATGCAACTGGGGCTTAAATGCAGAGCATTAACAAACATCTGCTTAAGAAATGTCATTGATCATCTCAGTTCATTATTCCATTGTCTTCTCTGGTGTAGTTTAATCAAACTCCCACAAAGAAGACTAGAGGAGGCTGTGATGAGTCCTTCTCTGAAGTGAACCTTAAACTTTTAAGAGACAGATGCATAAATATTAAGACACAGGTTTTTTTACCACGACCATGACACAAGATTGTTCCTGCAGTCCTTTCTTTTAAGTATGTATCTAAAAATGCTACAAACAGAACCTCGTTCTCCCAACACAATGCCAACCTATCCTGTCAACTGACCTCACTCCCCACATAAATCCTAGGTCCTGTACTTGTGTTATCATGCTCCTAAACTCTGGTTTTTGGCATGAAACGGCATCCACGTACAGCATGAGGGGCAGTTCCCTCTGGAAAATGGTGAGAGCAGACAGGCTGGGTGACAGTGCCGCAACCTGCCTGGCTCCCAAACACAGCCCCAGCCTCCTTCACCCAGCCCTGCGAACCCTCACACCACCCACTGCCACAGGCTGGGGTTTGTTTAGTAAAACCACTGCTCTGGGGGACTGTGGCACAGCCCTCTCATCACTTCTGAAGTCTGGAACTGAAGGAACACATGAAAAATAATAATTAGGTCTGAAGGGGCACCACTTGCGACTCAGTGGCCTGCCACACATGGATGTGACATGACTGTTTTAGAGAAGAGGAGCTCTGAGCAATGGATAAAGACTTATCAGAGTGATAGATAGTTTTGATGATCTACAGAGGGGAAATCTCTCAATCTACATGTAGAAATCCTGTCCTAGACTTCATTTTTCTCTGGAGATTGAGTTATAGACATTCAGGGCATTATTTTCAGAATACTGCCTTTGCCAGCAAAAATGTAGGTTCAAAGTGAGTGAGTAGGTTAGGTGGACTGGTGAAGACTTGCCTAGAGCAGGGTCTGGGTCCCACCAGCAAAAGTGGGCTTTTTGCACATTGCCCTGAAATAGGAGTGTTTGA
This sequence comes from Dasyornis broadbenti, assembly GCA_013397935.1. Classification (NCBI taxonomy): domain Eukaryota; kingdom Metazoa; phylum Chordata; class Aves; order Passeriformes; family Dasyornithidae; genus Dasyornis; species Dasyornis broadbenti. The sequence continues at coordinate 396,039 of VZRN01001378.1, forward strand.
GGTCTAAACATACTTCCTAATGAAGTAGGATTTGTCCTAGAGAAGATATAATAACACTTTTCAAATATGTAAAGGACTATCAGAAGTACTCATTTGTTATTGATATATCTGGAAAACATAGATTAAATGGCAGCAGGAAAACTTCTGGTTAGGAATGACAAACAACACTGTAGCAGGAGAAATGGAGAAGCAGTTGGACAGATTGTCAGAGGGGAAAATGGAACCTCTAATTTCAGGTTTGCTTAAGAACAAGTTGGATGACACTCCAAAAGCAATTACAGCGTGTAGATGATCTGCCTTGGGAAGACCTAGCTCAGCCCCTGAGGTCACATCCATGGCTCTACCCAAGGTTTTATGAGTGTTGCTGTGGGTGCATCATAAGTAGGATAGAGAAATGGGTATTATTGATTAAATGAGAGGCTGCTCAGCAGCACAGCATTGCATAAAGCAAGGATAGCTCTGTAAACGCAGGCAAAAGTTCCTTGGGGAGCTCTAATCTGTGAGTAGCTACCAAGTCTGGCAAAGATTCAGATGTTTTACACAGCCAGCCAGTGAAAAAAGGAAGACAAGTTAAACTTCATGTTTATGTGCTGGAGCGTGTTCAAAGAAGACCAATGAAAATGTTGAAAGTTCTAGAGAACAAGTCTTATGAGGAGTGGCTGAGAGAACTGGGGTTGATTGCAGTAGCTACTTTTAAGAAGGAAGAATACAAATAAAAAATTAGTAAGAGTGCATATTCTTATTATTCCAAGAACTATCTCCTTTTCTCTATCACTGTTTCTGCTACTGTAACAAAGCAGATCATAATTAACTAGGGACCTGAAGATTCCTCACATTCCAGCTAAATCCTGCAATTTGCCTGTCCAAAAACCCTCACTAGATTTTCTTAGCAAAACTGTTAAAACCTACATAACAGCAAAGCTTCTGTCCCCAGTCTCCCTGGGAACATGGGGTTCCTGGGGCTGTGTGTGCAGTTAAACCTGCATTCACAAAACCAGCAACAAAACTCATGCTAACCCAGGTGTGCTCCCACCCTCACCGGCCTTGATTATGTGATCACAAAGCCAGCCCCGCCCCTCCACCGCCTTATCCCCCAAATAATATGAATTTTGTCTATAAATTTGGGCACGTGGATAGTTTACAATATTCTTTTAGTCTAACCCAACTGCTTTAATTGATGTGTCAGAACCTTTATTGCTGTAATCTCTCTTCTCTCAAATGTTCACATTAACAAATTGTTCAGCCTTGATGTGCTGTGTACTTACTAAAAGGAAAACCTTGTTTTCTTTTGGAGATGGTACTTCAGAAATGTAAGCACAGAAATGTAGAAATGTCTTTTGATGAGTCGAGTGTCTTGTTTGTGACTGTATCTCCTACATAAAGCTGTACCTGCTTTGTGTTTTTCCTGTGACCAGTCCTCAGGTTCTTTTAAGGCTTGCATTCACTGATGAATGTGTTAGATCTCTTTTCCGTCTTCATTTCCTTTTCTTCTCCTCTCCTCACCTCTCCTCCCCTTCCTTCTTTCCCTTTTTCCTTTTTCATAAGAATCTGCCCTTGTTTGTTGCTGATCTGTAAGTCAACAGCATCTCAAAGGTGCCGAGGTGTGGAGCGTGTCCAGAGAAGGGCAATGGGGATGGTGAAGGGTCTGGAGCACAGATGCTATGAGGAGCAGCTGAGGGAGCTGAGGGTGTTCAGCCAGGAGAAAAGGAGGCTCCGGGAGGGCCTTATTGCTCTTTACAGCTTACAGAAACGAAGCAGTAGTGAGCTGGGTGTTGGTCTCCTCTCCCAAGAAACAAGCAATAGGACAAGAGGAAACAGCCTCAAGTTGTTCTAGTGCACATTTAGGTTGGATATTAGGAAAATCATCCTCACTGAAAGGTTGATCAAGCATTGGAACAGGCTGCCCAGGGAAGTAGTGGAGTGACCAACATGGAGGTATTGAAAAGATGAGTAAATGTGGCACTTGAGGACGTGGTTTAATCGTGGACTTGGCAGTGCTGGGTTAACGGTTGGACTTGATGATCTTGAATATCTTTCCCAACCTAAATGATTCTGTGATTCCGTAAGTCAGAAAGAATAATTTGAAAAAACAATTCCCAGAAAAATACTTGGAATATATCTATGCATTCAAATCTTATATTTTCACATTTTGATTAGCACAAACACAGAATATTTGTAGCGGATACTCATCCTGCAATGAACTCCTAAAGTTCTCTCTTTAAATACACATTTCACAAACTGCCTCCTAGGTTAATCAATGCGTAATATTTTCTCAGTGTAGACAGAAGGGAGCGAACCCTTGCACTGGCTGGTGCCAAAGCAGAGCAGTACCCAGCTCCCTTACAAGAAATAAGGAGATTCAGCTTGCCTTCCTCTCACCCAGTGGTGTTTAGCATACACAAAGAAGTACCATAATCACTATTATTCAAGAAAACAACATAACTACCTTTTCTAGTGCACCATGGTTTTATTCTTCAGGGTACAAGCACATTGCATGTGTGTGTGCACCTGCCTGCACATGCCACATAACTGGGGAGGGGGAAGTTAGCATGCAAAATAATGTAATTACTCATTCTTGAATAGAAGGATAATTACTGTCACAGAAACCCACATAACTTGCAGATCTTTTTGTTCTTTTTAAGATGATAAATACAGTATTTTCCATTTTCTAACAGGATGCATCCTTTTCCTTCTGATTTCCCTTCCCCCCACTTAAGCAGAATTACATACATTTCAAATGAATAACAGAGGTTATCTGTTCCCATATCGGAAAAGAAAAGCTTATTTGGATCTTTTAAAAAATAAATGAAATTCAATGTCTCTGGAGTCACATTAGTGAGTCACTGATTGGGCTGTCACCTGTAACAAACTTCCTTCAAGAGTGACTTTCAACAGCATACCTAGAAGAGCACAGGGAAAAAGAGGCAGGAGCAGAAAAAGGCACAGTGACAGACCACAGGCTAAGACGTTTAAAATTCACACTGTGAATCTCATGTTTAAAAGCAATGATCACCTATGTGTGTCTTGCTCTCAGTCACTCACAGAGCATAATCTGGGGGCAGGTGGTAGGCAAAGCAGTGCAAAATGACACACAAGCAGCCAGGAACTCACAGCTTCTGACAGCTGGCCAGGTGCCCTCTTTCCTTCTTCCTTCCATCCAGAGAGGCCTTTGGAAAGGGAGAGAATTGTGACTGTGTGAGTAGCTGTCTGTTTGAATGGGGATATAACTTGCAAGATATTCTCCTAAACAACTTTATTTAGACAGCTCTTTTAAGCCCTGTTGCCAAACCTTAAGCAAGAAAAGTACTTCTGTTAGTATAAATTTATATATATATATATATAAATTTATATACATTTATATATATATAAAACTGCCTGACTTTAGGACATTAGGGCAACAGAAATAGAACAGATATTAGGAACTGCTTTAATGGGACTTTTTAACAGCCATGGACAGAACAAGCCTGCTCTTCTTTAGTGAAAGTGATGTGGAAGGAAAAATTTCAAAGCCTCCATGGGAGCCTGAAGCTCACAGATATCTTAATGTCTCTGTGAACAACAGTAGTTTAGGCATCATGTCTTCTTACATATTCCGGAAAAAAGGATTGAGACCATTGCTGCACAGCAAATCCCCACTAAAGTTATGCTTATATTGCAGCTAGCTTAAAACTGACTGGGTTTTGATGGCTGTATAACTAGGACATCATACCACTTAATGTAACTGAATTCAGGATTTCAGTGTGCTTACTGGGATTTTCCTCTCACCTGTGACCTCAGAATCATAGAATTGTTTAGGTTAGGAAAGACATCTAAGGTCAAGTCCAACTGTTAAACTAGAACTGCCAAGTCCACCACTAAACCATGTCCTCGAGTGCCACATTTACACATCTTTTCAACATCTCCAGTGATGGTCACTCCACTACTTCCCTGGGCAGCCTGTTCCAATGCTTGATCAACCTTTCAGTGAAGATGATTTTCCTAATATCCAACCTAAATGTGCACTGGAACAACTTGAGGCTGTTTCCTCTTGTCCTATTGCTTGTTTCTTGGGAGAAGAGACCAACACCCAGCTCACTACTGCTTCGTTTCAGGTAGCTGTAAAGAGCAATAAGGCCCTCCCAGAGCCTCCTTTTCTCCAGGCTGAACACCCCCAGCTCCCTCAGCTGCATCTGTGCTCCAGACCCTTCACCATCCCCATTGTCCTTCTCTGGACATGCTCCAGCCTCTCAATGTCCTTCTTGCAGTGAGGGGCCCAAAACAGAACACAGAATTCGAGGTGTGGCCTCAGCAGTGCCAGGTAGAGGGGGATGATTGCGGCCTTCATCCTGCTGGGCACACTGTTGCTGGGCTTTGTTGTGCCTCAATCTCACTGTCAGTAATAACCTGCTATGTCTGAATATGCCTTTTTGAGCTTCTGTGCACTAAACCTAAAAAGCTCTGAGCCTGGGAAACTCTCTCTGCTCTTAATTTTTAGATAATAATTCAACTTGTGTGATGCTATCCTGAATCCCCCCCACCTGAAATGGAAGACATTTCATCCAAGAAAGATTGCTTTGCCAGTTCCAGGCACTGATATCTTGCTATGAAAGTAATAATAAATAAACAAGAATAGGCTACTCCACACTCCACCAGAAATAGCTGGCTGCCTGCTCCAAGCTCCAACAGAAATTCTGTCTGTTTGCAATAACATCCTTAGCAACCAAAAAATCACACAAGACAATTCATGTAGGTGAGGTGTATCCAAGCAGCCAACATTTCAAATGCAAGCTTTTCTTGTGGGCCTGAAAAGCTCATTTTTCTACAAAAATCTTGAATTTATTTAAAAGTCTTATCCAAGATATCTTTCTCACTCACAGATTTAGCATATCAATGTTCCTGGGAAGTCATAATCATTGCTTTCATTCTATAGATTTCCTTGCCCCCTAACAACTCAGATTGTGTGTTGTCTCAACTATTTCCTTCAAGTCAGCTCTGACAGCTGAGTCAGACCAGAAGAATGGTTGAATTAAAAAGCCTGACAATCCTCTACCCCTTATTCAGCCAATAACCTCATTTGTTCATTGATTGGAAATTAAAGATGATAGAAGTGCTTTTATTATTTTTGATGGTGATTATCTACAACTCTGCTATTCTGTGCAAACCTCTCTATTACTCGCTTAGGGCCAAATTACTCTGGAGACAGAACAGGAAAGCCCTGTATAATAAAATACAGTAAAAATGTCAGAGAGGAATCAGTTTCAACCAGGCAGGTGTATCCTACTGGTGTTCACAGCCCAGCTGAAGGTTCATGCCTGAAAGTCCCAGTGCTGACTGTTCCTTTTTGCAGCAGCATGCCAGAACAATGTTTGCAGGATGTCACTTCTCCAGCAGTGGGGATATAGCAGCTGCTTCACTGGCTGCAGAGAAACACTGTACTGCCTGGGGTGAAAATGGATATGTCAGTCCCTCACTCTGCTACAAGTGGAGCTAAGCCTTGTGTTAGCCTCATTGTGTGTTCTGCTGATAGCTGAAATGTTCTCAGTGGTTCAAAATTCATATTTTTGCTCTCCTAATTATCCCTTAGCTTAGCTTCTGATATTGGAAAATTATCCTCTAATTCTCTTACTTTAATCAGATGGTTTATATTTTTAAAAATTCTTGATTATACTCATTTTCATATCCCCACTTAAACATAGTTAGCATTTGCTGACCTCTATCCCATGTTAAAAGAGTGATGAATTGACTGCAGTCACTCCAGCTGTTCACTAAATATTTTCCACATCTCTAGAGTGGATTATTCATTCAATATGGGATTTCAACTTCAGTATGTGAAAGATTCCTTTTTTAAAATGTTCTTCACACTTATCCATCTGGGCTTTTGACATCTAAAATGTTGTAATTGTAAGATCTGAGGTGCTTCTAAATAGAAAATCTCACAAACACTTATTTTCTGAAGGTGGGCCATGGAACAGGCTGTGTTCATACAGGCTGCTCTACAATTTGTGAATGACTCCTGAACTATATGTCAGAACATCTCTCTTCATCTCATGTCTTCTCCTCTTGTAAAAGATGAGGATTTAAAATGCCTTAATCCAACCTCCAAAGGAGTATATTTTTGAACATCTAAAAGGTTTTGTTTCCACTTGCTCCACTTTGCACAGATGCAAAACTGGCCAGAAAGCTGTGCTAGGGAATTAGTTATCAATAGTCAACCATCAAATTAAAAGGATGTATTGAGAGGGATTTCCCAGGAGTCTGTCCTGTGTCTGGCTCTATTCAATATTTGCATTTACTTGGATGGTGGAATCGAGATCATACTTTGTATATTTACATCTGACTCTAACCCAGTAGGAGCTGGAAGTGATTTGGAGGACAGGAATCAGACTCTGAATAAGCTTTGAGAAACTGGAATTGTCTGAAAAAGGTAGATGAAAAGTTCCACATTCTTTTCTGCATTTCAGCTGCTTAAATACAGAGTGGGAAATGATTGACTACCTAAGGGCTTTGCAGGATCTGGAGTTGTCACAAGCTGAATGTCAGCCAAAGACATCATGTGGCAGCCAAAAAAAAAAAAAAA
>VZRN01001378.1:402627-540717 GCA_013397935.1 Dasyornis broadbenti
AATGTGTAAACAGGAGGGTCATCTGTAAGACATTCAAAGTAATCCTTCTGCTTTACTTGAGGCTGATAAAGCCATTGACTTCTAGTTACAGGCACTGATTTACACTGAAGTTGGAAAGAATCTCTATGAAACATGCGCCCTAATCAGGACATACCAAAAGAGTAGTTGGAGGAAATGCAATGGCCAGAAAAGGAACACTGAGGCATCTGATCAACAGTTTTCAAAAAGATAAAGACCAGGGCAGTAAGGAGGGCAACAGACCACTGCCACTCTCTCTTCAACATATGTGGTGCATACATCTTAAAGCAACTTTTTGTAGACCACTTATTTGTCTTGTAGTTACTATGGCTCACAAATAGCAAAAGGTTCTAAAAAGTCACTGATATATTATTTTTGTATGTAAAACTCCATGCTCCTTATTTCAGGAAAAATCGTGACTAGAAAAGTAGATGTCATTTGTAGGACATTGATAACAACATCATCTTCTAGTTATTTCATTTTAGACTTGCTTCCTTTATTCTTTCCCACAGGCATCTACCACATTAACCTCTTTCATCACTTTACTTTTGTGCTTGCTTGCCACAAGCTCTCCTTCCTCCTCCAACCCCTGAAAGCCCTATTAATATATGAAGCAATTTCTGTCAGTTTTCTATTTCTGTGGACCCAGGCATCATTCTCAAATTACTTCAGTGGCTGTTATCTTCATCAGCCATGAAATACCATTTCCTTCACCATAAGGAATGAGGAAGAAGTAATCTCCCTTTTCTCTAACCCAATTTATTCAATTGAACTCACCACAACATGGTCTTCCCCTGAACACCTCACTACAGCACTGTGTTTGAATGCTTTTACATTCCTTTGGCATGATAGGTGACAGCATTTTCTCCTTCAGCACTTTTGCAGGACCCGGAGAACATTAATCATCCACAAAAGTACAGTCCTGCCATCCTGCTGAGTAATTCCTTAAGGCCAGGAATTGCAGTTCAACCCCCTGTACAAGCACCTAAGTTTCTGGTACCTGGTCTTTTTCCCAAATTTACTTCATGAGCACTTCAGTTAATGACTCACATATGGGGGGAATATAAGGTGGTGGAAATAAGTAATATTCATGTTTCAGTGGAACAACCTTTCAGTTTGAGACGGTGTGAGAGCTGCACAGAGAAATGAAAAATAAAATGCCTCTCATGTCCTGCCATAGGTTACCATTTCCCCAGTTCTCGTGGCACAACAGAGGTGGGCCCTATTCCTTAAGCTTCTCACAAAAACCTGTCCTTGCCACTAGGCTGCCAGTATTAACACTAAAGGACATGGAAGAGAGTTCATGATTCAGCCTCTTCCCTCTGCTCTGCCAACATCCATACACAGCAGCCATGAGGAAGTGAAAAGCTTGAGGACCATAAGTGAACTTCAGCAGATATTTACTAAGTTGAAGTATGTCTCAGCACTTCATCTCCTCTAGTTTCCTAAGCATGCCTTAGGCTTCTTTCTGTCTCTGAAGAGGTCTTCACAGGACTTGAACATAATTTTTTTGAGTTATTCAAAGACTGCTACAGATTCATTGCCGTGTTATAAACGTCTTTATTGGACTATTTCTCCTTGTCTACCCCCTCAAGTGTTCTACAGGATCACCTATACTTGAATTAATGCAATTTAAATAACACCAGTTCTTCAAAAAGTCAGTAAAACATTGCAAGAATATCCACTGAAAGATGTATTAATTAGCTTTACCTTGAGACCAGGTGCAGTACAAGTGAAAGTTTACTGACTGAGCCAGCCTGTGCACAGGTGTCCTTAAGGCTCCACTGACTCAGTGATGGCCCATGAGGTTGCAGGGGGTACAAATCAAATGCTAGCCCAGCTTACTTTTTCTTGACCTATGGATCCAGCACCTGGCAACCCCAGGCAGAAATCTGAGTACCAAATGGCTTATATAAGTGCCTTTTCATGCACATTAGTGGGGATAGCCAGATGTGCTGTGCAGCCTCCTCCTGTGCTGCTGTGTAGCCTCCAGCCACTAATCACCCTTGTAGTAAAAACTCTGACTAGAAGAGATGGTTAAAAACATCACCTTTTGTGGGTCCACAGGTCTTTTCTTAAAGCCCTCCAATATTTCTTATCAGATAACATTGGCCCAGGCTGAATTCAGCCTTCGAACAATACATGTCAAGTACTCTGGATACAGGGATATTTTCAAATCCGCATTGCTAAGGGCACCCTGTTGGGTACAGCTCCATCAGGATTGCAACACATTTACTGTTAAGGTACAGAAATAAAATTTTAAAATTAAACCAGTGTAAAATGAGACTGAAATATTTTATAAGAAAGTTACTTTTTATTAAAAACTTTCATTTTCATGGAAGACACTAAATTTCGTGTTCTATGAATACAATTCTGTCTTCAAAACCTCTACATTATCCGAGTTTAGTGATAAATACAAAAACCTCGCAAAAAGTGAAGCACCGTTGTCCATTGGTTAAGACATCATCCATTTTGTGAAAGTTCAAAATTCAGCTTTATTTTACATTTCTGTACCTTCATATTTATACTTCAGACTTCAGTGCATCACTAAATAGACCACTTTTCACTTTATACTTTTAAACATGATTGTTCACAACATTTTAACATGGCTGTATAATAACCATTTTTTGTAGGAAGTTCATCTCACTGGTTCAAATGGAGTGGCATTGTCTGCGAGGTCTCATTTCAAATTATTGCACTTTTATCCTTTTAGTCATGCCACAAGTTGTGAAGTCCAAAATATTTACCTTTCTGATTGTCAGTCTTTCCTTCATAGAGATGTCTGAGTGAAGACAAAATAGACAACTTGTTTTGTTGAATCAATAGAGGCACATTATCACAGCAAGATTATAATTCAGGTGTACAATACCTGCATTTTACAGCACACAAAACTGAAACTGCAATGTGCTGTGTGTCACAGCAGGTAACTAATATCAACAAAGTACCAGAGTCTATGTTCAAATACTGTTGTATGGGTCTAACTTCTATCCACAAAAGCAAGGCAATTCAAAGTTAAGGCTTAAACTCTATCCATAATCCACTCTCTTCAGGAATTGCATTATGAATGCAGCTGAATTCTCATCTCAGGTCTTCGCAGCTCCATGTTGCCACACAAACAGTGAGAGAAAGCAAACCCATTGTTACACTTATATGCAGATTCCTATCCATTGCTTTATATCTGGTGAGGATACCATCTACCGGTATTTGTATTTACTTGAGGCTGAAACCGTAGGCTTTGGAGACAGGTAGTGTTCATTGCAAAAGGTGTTTGGGATGAATGAGTTTAAATAACTAAGTATTTCTCTTTGCTTTTTGGGGCATATTGGAGTTTTGCATGGCCAGGTTTTCGTACTAGAGGGACTCTAGGGGTGGCTACTGTGAGAAGCTGCCAGAAGCTTCCTTCATGTCCAGCAGAGCCAATGCCAACTGGCTCCAAGACGGATGTGCTGCTGGTCAAGGCTGAGCCCATCAGAGATGGTGGTATCTCCTCTGTGATAATATATTTAAGAAGAAGAAAATAGAAGTTATTGTGCAGTTGTAATTGTTCTCAGAGAAAAGCAGAGTGAGAAAATGTGAGAAGAACAGCTCTGCAGACACCAAAGTTCTGTGGCGAAGGAGGGGCAGGAGATGTTCCAGGTGCCAGAGCTGAGATTCCTCTGCAGCCCATGGTGAAGCCCATGATGAGATGCTGTGCCCCTGCAGCCCGTGGAACACCATGGGGATGCAGAATCCACCTGCAACGCACGGAGAAGCCCCATGCAGGAGCTGGATGCCTGAGAGGAGGCTGTGACCCCATGGGAGGCCTGGGCTGGAGCAGGTCCTGGCGGGGACCTGCACACCCATGGAGAGAGAAGACCACATTGGAGCAGGTTTCCTGGCAGGACTTCTGACACCACAGGGGACCCACGCTGGAGTGGGTGGTGCCTGAAGGATTGCACCCTTGGAAGGGTGACTCACCTGTGGGAGGTCCAACCCTGGTTGCTGCTGCCTCACGCTCCAGCTCCACCTCCTCTGTAGGAGGCTCCTCATTAGAGGAGGACTCAGGGGATGGAACCAGGGTCTAAGATCCACCCCTTGTTCCAGAGGAGGGGCGTGTCCAGAGCCTTGGGCTGACCCCTTCTTCCAGAGGGTTCTGTTATGTTTGACGTTTCATTGGTTCTGAGCTGTTGTCCCCCTCCCTCAAATGTTTTTATTGGACCCCTGACCACTGTACCTTCCCCTTGCCCTTTACCCCATTGGCTGTTATCCCCCCTTAAAACCAGCTGCACGGGGACCTTTCCCCGGTTGTTCTCCCCAGTGTTCTCCCTCCCGGATCTCCTCGCCCTTCCCCCAATAAAGGAGAGTTCGGGGGAACCCCCTCCCGCAACCCTTTGCCTCTTTCGCCTTATTTCATCGGCACCTCGTCGGTCCCTCGCTGTGGGCAGCCCCACCTCTGCGTGATCCAGCCACGCCAGGCTCCGGAGCGGCACGGAAAAGCCGCGGAGCCGCTGGGCATTCGGGGGCTGACGCCTCGGTCGAGGACGGCCAGGAAAGCCAGGCGTAGACAACACTCACCTTGCATCAGTTTGTGAAGAACCATTGCCTGTGGGATGGTTTCACGTTGGAGGAGTTCATAGAGAGCTGTTTCCCGTGGGAGGCACCCCATGCTGGAGCAGTGGAAGGACTCCTTTCCCTAAGCAGCGGCAGGAACAGCTTGTGATGAACTGACAGTGTACCCCTCTTCTCTGTCTCCCTATGCCGCTGGGGCGGGGGGGAGGAGCTAGAGCTGGGAAGGAGGGAAGAGTGGAGAACGGTGTTTTTCTGTTCTCTTTATCCCGCTCTGCTTTTGTTAGTAATAAATTCAATAAATCCCCAGTCTGAATCTGTTTTGCCCACATCAGTGTTTGGTAGGTGGTATCTCCCGGCCCTTATCTCCACCCACAAAACCTTCTTTGTATTTTCTCTCCCCCGACCGGTTGTAAACTGGAGTGATAGAGCAGTTTTAGTGGGCATCCAGCCACAGTCAACCCACTACACAGAGGTAGGAAAGCACCTATTTTGTGAACTTCTTGTGGTAAAAGGAGCAGACAGTCTGGTGTTGGTTTCTGCATCTTTTCGAACTGCCATTATCAGGAGACAGGAAAAAAGGAATATAGGTCCATGTTGAAACCAAAATAAAATGGCTTCAGTGGTTTTCAATATCAAGAACCTTCCCCTTCAGCCTGTGATTTTAGGCAAACAAGAATACAGTGTAGGAAGAAAAACAGGAAGAAAAATCTGTTTCCAGCTGAAGATACAGAGAGAAGTATAACTAATGTCATCATACCTGAGCTAAGAAATTTGTTTCTACAATGAAGATCAGATTTCAGGCTTGAAAACAAAGATGGTTTTTGAAAACTGATCAACCTATCATGATTATGTGTCAGTTTTATGACCAACATTTTTTCTCCCTGATGGATGCATCTGCTACTAGGGCCTTACATCTCCCACTGCTCAAAGTCTGAATTGGGGAAATCAAATTCTGCTCCAGACTGCCCCATTTCTCAGGAATATTAATTGTTTGCAGTTTTCTTTGTCGTATTATAAGGACTGGGGTTTTGCAGCTTGTCCACAGGTTTTGGAGTTACCAGACAGGAGAAGGCTCTGTTTTCCATGAGGTGTACCTGTGCCAGGGAACCATGGGATGGGAGCACCTGGGAACTACATACTCCTCCCCAGAGACATCTTTCTACATGCACTATTTAATTACCTTTTTTTTTTTTTTTGTGCAGGTTTCAATGATATCAAAGCTCTGAATAACTAGTGGCAGAAGGTGAATCAGTATGGATAATCTGTAGCTGCAGAATGTGCCATATTGAAGAACTTCATAACCACCAATATAGCAATCTCAAGCGCCTTCAATTTTTGACACAAAAGAGACTTGACACTACAGTTTCACAGCTCCTCATGAGCTTCTCCTCCTTCTTCAAGCAGCCCATGACTAACAGCCTGGCTCTTGCTGGAAAAAATGAAGCCATGATGGGAGCTGGAACACTACAAGATATTACTGCAGAATAAATAAAAACAGAGCTAGAACTCTGTACTGCAGAGGTATTCATCCTTTTTATTGCCTCGAAGAACAAGCTGAATCTTCTAACCCAAGCAGATTAGTAAGCAGTACTTTCAGCCTTCAGAGACTTTCAGTATGTCTGCAAGGCTTGTGATGTTGAATAATGTAGGTAAAAGGAAATACATGGAAATTTTATTTTAAAAAGATACTGAAGTATAATAGTTGCTTACTTTCTCTCTGCTGTGAGGAAGATCAGAGAAGAGTCTTTTGTGTCAGTTTTATTTTGAACCTATTTTGTTGCTGAATATGGGAAAAGATTAGTTCACTGCTAATTGTGCTGTTGGTTTTGTGATTTTGTGAAAACCCCCTAAAAGTCTGCATGCAAAACCAATGAGGTAGAACGTTTGACAAGCTTAGTTCCAACTTGACCAATGTAGTAGGAAAAGACTTTAAAATTATTGCCTCTCTTTAATAACAATAGTACATACAAGTGTTTACAAGAGGATTAAAAGCTGCTTTAGCGAGTTGTATTAAAGATTCTTGTATCAGACAAGTTTTACCAAAAAACCTGTTGGAGCACTATGCAGCTAATCAGATGCAAACAGAAGCAAGTTATGTTACTGACTTTATTTTACCTGCTTTAAAAGGGTGCTCAATGTATCTGTAAAATACACGCTACGTGTGCAATAAGCCATACCTATTGACAGCCTGCACAATTACAACAACAACAAAAAAAGCTCCACAAGCAACGACCCCTAGCACCTGGTAATTAAAATTGCTAATCACCAGCAATTATCTGGCACAGCTTTATAGCCAGGCAAAACAGTTTGACCCTTTGCCCATGGAAAGAAGAATGTTTGCTGTCTATTGATAAGTGCTTAGGCAAAGCCGTGTTCAGCTCACATCCATTAAGTGGCGACTAATAGGAAGTCAACAAAAGAGCTGTGACATCTGTAGTGGGCACTTCTAGCACGCCAGGTTTGGGAGCACAGGTGTCCAGTGGGCTCCTGCCAAGGACCAGTGAACAGGACATGGAGACATTTTCTTGAAAAGAAAACTTGAGCTGCCAATGTTTCCCAATTGGCTCCTCTACAACCAAAGAGTAAATGCAGTATGTTTCCAGGACAAAGATGAAAATAATTACTCTTGTCAGGAGGGGTGGCTTGTTTTCAAACTGTCTGCATGCATTCGAACACAAAGAGGTAAGAAGTCCAGTAGGCTCAGTAATTTAGGTGAAGATTGTTCTTTGGTCTATTTCTGTTCTTATTAAGTATTGAGTTAAATATATATAAAAATGTCTCTCTAGTGTGCTCTTTAAGTCTGAGATAAAGAGTCTGAGATAATAAGCTTTTCTTTATCTTCCTTATGACACTATTATGCTCAAAGCTATAAAATACCCTCCCATTGTTATAGCCCAGGAAGATGCTGCTAGAGATTATTTGAACTACAATAAACAGCTCCATTAAAGCTTCTGATCTCACCAATGACTCTTACAAGGTCCTAGATAAAAAGATCAGGTTTGGTTTTAGTTGGTTTTTTTGTTTTTGAGAAAGAGAGAAAGAAAGGGAGAGAGAGAAAGTCTGGCAAAAATATTGCAAGCTTCTAATAATGTAATGACCCACAAAACCTGAAGGACGAAGCATCCCTTAATCACTTAGGAATGCAAATTGCTCCAAGAACAGGCATCAGTAGAGATTACAAAGCAGGAACTGCTGAAATCCAGAACCAAGCCTCCGTAGCCTCATCCCTTCCTGAGCCTTTGGGGGATCTTGGCAAGTTGGAATTTCAGTGCAAAAGGAAATTTACAGACACACACAATTTGGGGGCATTCTGACTAGCACATACCATGCCTTTTCCTGCATAAGATGACAGAGCCCCTCCTTGTACATCTTGGTATTGTGACATGTAAAATCTGAACTGTTTTATAAATGTGAATCAACACACTGGCATGATACTTGACAGGATCTCCCAATCCAAAATAATTAATGAATTCAAAGTGTTCTCTCCCTTCCTAATTCTTCCATAAGTCCACCTCTCAAGTTGCTTCAGGTTACTGGGTTTGAAAATAACTTAATTTTCTCATTACCATGATGCGAATAATACAGCCACAACTTGCATCTCTGCACTATTTCCTTTGGCAAAGTCTAATTCCTGGCTGGATACCTCTTGTCTGCAGAGGGCATCTCGCAGAACCTGGTATGGCTCCTCTTAGCCCGTATGCAAAAGTTGCTTTGCTAGAAAAGAAGCAATATAACAATGGGCACGTACATCTCACTCCAACACAGACTTAAAATGCAGGTAGAGTTTGCATCACAACCTAGGAGCCTGGAAACACTTTTGAGTCCTCCAATTCAGCTGTAGCCCAGGAGTTGTCAAAGAGTCTGTACTCTTTACCAAAGCCAGCTGGAATAATTTAAATAAAATTTCAGATGAAATCATAAATAGATAAAAAACCACCAGCCTATGACTGCATTCCACATAGATTTCTGCCTTTGTAGAAGATAAGATTTTCTGCTTTAATTTTGGCACATGCATGGGTTATTCTCCATTAGATTCTAATTCTTGATCATTGGTATTATTGTGAAATTGCTGTCTACTGCAGTCTGTAAGCTCCTGCCAGTGTGAAAAAGCAGGATTTCTCTTTGACAGATCTTTAGTGAAGTCAGAAATGAATGAAGTCACTGGAGATACACCTACTTACAAGCTTGGGTTGTAAAGTGCAAAGCAAGATGAAACGATAGATCATAAATTCTGGCATTGCTTGACATTCAGATTCTTCTGCCTGCAAGTCTAATTCAGTAATGATCCACAGCAGAAGAGCATGCTACCAGATTTGTGTAGTCTATCCATCACAGAGTAAATTACACTGAATGACTTTCCTGTGGGTAAGCTGAGGTAATGAAAAATAGGAGGCAGAAGAGAATAAATGGATTTTCTGACACTTTTTGCCTTTTAGTGTCCATTAAATACTTGTGGATTTCAGAATGTTCTATTCAAATTGGGACATCATGGTCACCCAGGTTATGAAAACGTATTTGTCTGCCAATATTTATACTGAAGAGTGATTTTTGATACCACTGGCCATGGAATGGCCAGTGGGGATAAAACATTCAGTTGGTTTTTGTTCCATTTTTGAGAAACTGACTCTTTAGGAGTGGTAGTAGCATACACAAAGGAATACAAGGAACAGCAATTTAATCCCATCTTTAAAAACTGTGGTCTCAAAACAACTAGACGATGGAGGTGGGGAGTTAATAAGCAGCTTGTGTTACCAATCATTCAATTTCCATTTCATATATAATATGTGCTTAACACAGAATCGATGCACAAAGTTCACCAAATCACCGCTTCACAATGGTTTTCTCCTTTTTCTCTGTGTAATTCCAAAACAAATCCAACTTGTCCATTTCTCCTTCAGGTGAAACCCTGGCTGTGCCCCATGGGGCAATGAACCCATTCTGGGCTGCCTTGGAAGAAAACTACTGAGTCAAGAGTCTTCCACTGGAAGTGTCTTGCTAGAAACTGCTAGACAATTAAACCTGGGGAATCCCTCTTCAAGTGCCTGTTGACCTCCTCTGTCCTGGGGAGGAAGAAGAAATGAAGGAGGTAGATTTCAAACCATTTTTACTGCTGCACACCACACAGCAGTACTGCTGAGCTGTGCTAGTGTAGGCACAACCCTGGGAAGGGTTTTGTCCCAGCATGGCACATCTCAGCTGGAATACCTTCTAGTGGTTTCCCTGTCAGTCCCAAGGATACACCCAAGCAAGAGCAAATGCTCCACTCCCGAAATAAGTTAAGATAATGCCTACCTCACCACACCTCGCTCAAGATGCACATGGGGTAATAAACATTCCTGTACTGCCAGTGTTTTGTGGAAAAACAGGCAAACGCTCACCAAGAAATCAAATATCTCTTCACCCAGGGTATATATGTTCCTTCAGATTCCTTCTTCAGCACCAGCTCTGTCTTGTTCAGATTAAAGCTTAACGGATTTGCTCAAACATTCGTCTCAAGCTCGGTCAGGCTTTTGATGAGCAACAATGATGTTCCTCCTGGAGGACAAATAACTGCTAAGGACAATGTTGCCATGGTGGCCCAAACTGTTTCAACCTCTCCCTTACAAGAAGCAGGACACGTGGAATCACAAAATAAAGAGAAAAGTAAAAAAACAGAGCTTATACATCTTATAGTTGGGAAAGTTATTTGCCCTGCTATATCTTGGTTTCCTCATTGATTGTCAGATATTAGATCTCTGATATACTGGGCATTGTTCTCAGCCAGTGCCCTGGCAGTACCCTACAATTCCCATGGCACAATTATAGAATTTTCTTAAAAACATGTATCTTTTCCTTTGTCACATACATTTTAGTGACAGGAAACCATGGGTTTGTTACCATCTCAGTTACCCCCTGCTTTAGTTGCTTATGGTTGTTGAATGCATGTTGTGCAACTCTTTCTACTTAACATGCTCCAGAACCTTCCTTTGACTTGTTCCCTTTACCTGTTGACTTGTTTTACTTTTGTTATATGAAGAGACAGAAAGAGAGTGAATGAAAAGCCCCCTTGTTACCTGGTGCTCCCTAGTGCACCATGTGGCTCCCACCAGACTGAAGCAGATATGGTTGATCTGTTCATGGGGTAGGAGTCAGACATCAAGGTGATTTGGGGGCCCTAATTAAACAGTAAGAGTGAATCAACATCAAAAGACTCTGTAATGCTGGTATTACGTGGACCTAGGTTTGGCCAGGCATCTGACAAAACTTCTGGAAGTCAGAGTCCCACGCCAGCCAAAGAAGGGATTTGAGACAGAAGGGTGACCTGAGCTATAAGAGTCTCTCTACTTTCCCATACATGGAAATGTCTCCAGAGCATAAAAAGGTGCTGAGCCAGTCAGGTCACAAGGACAATGCTTCTGTGGAGGACAGCGCTTCTGTGGAGGACAGCAGCCTCCATGGTTGCCACCTCTCAAGAAGACCATCTCTATGAAGAAGGGTTTGTTAGACATTGTGTCAGGATGAGGCAGCCCCCAGTATACAGGGACCTCATATCTTTCTGTGCCTGTTCACCAAAGTCTTCCAGTTCACAGGGTTTCAAATCCCTTTGTCTTCTTCATAGTCCACGAGGAAATGGAACAAGACCCTAATAGAAGATGGAGGTTAATTAAAGATGGTTAAAAGTGTAGATGTTGGACCGATCTGTCTCTCCTGCTCTCTAAATCTGAATGGAAAGTGAACTAGACTTTTCAGACCAGTAGTACAAATACAAAAATGTATTTCTGTCCAGGCTCAGCTGCAATGTTTTCCCAGCACCCTGTTAGGAGGCAGGAAAGGGCTCCACTAAATAAGAAGCCTAGCACCTTATTTCTTTTCAATGCAAACGAAATCCCTGGCCACAGAAATTGACTTTTAAGCTGAATATACACAATTTCAAAGCTTTAGGACAGGCAGATCCTATGTCAGTGGACGATGATACAAAAAAAATTCTTTAGAGAGCTCAAATGGACATTGTTATTGAGACATGAAGTCTTTGCTGGAGGATGTTGTGAAGGAAATAGCTCCAGTTAACAGTGAAAAAGACTGCAGGACATGCTAAAAAAAATACAAGTGTTGAAATAAGTTAAAAATAAAAATAAATTAAAAATAGGATGTGGAATGGGAAAGACAGCCAAGAAAAAATGTTAATAAAAGGTATTGGATGAAAGCCCAGAACAGAAGTACAACAAATACAAACAACAAGCAAATGTACACGTAACAGTGTGAAAATTAGAGACTGTCTTCCCCTTGCATGCAGAACTGAACAAATAGAGCTACAGGCAATTTTGAAGAATGGCAGCTGTGAAGCATCCAAAGTACAAACATTTCTGTCAGGTCAGCAGCCAGAGAGAGAGAGAGCCTGAAGTGAACCTGTGAAGCACCAAAAAGGAAGGTGATGTACAAAATGGTAACACAATTCAAATACTCCTTGTGCCTCTTTTGAGGATCTCTCAACACGATGGTGTAATCAAAGTCTCAGAATTAGTTGTCCATCTCACTTGTTTTTACAATGCCCCCTCCCTAAGAAATTTTGTAAAGCATAAAAGGGCCTTTACCCAAGATCAGCAAAAGGGTATGAAAACAAGTTTCAGATGTTCTTTTTATCTCATAGAGATGAATAATTACCTGTTACTAGTTACACAATGAAATCTCTACTTTTCTGTCCACTGAATATTTGTGTTATTTCAGATTTATTTGAAAATTTCAAACAATAAACATTGAATATTGTTGTTTACGTTTACTCTAAATAATTTGTGACATCTTTAATCAATTCATATCCAACAGTCTGAGTTTGAATTGTGAGTTTTAATTTGAGCTTGGTCATAATGTTATAGCTGTTTCCTGGCTTGATGAGCACCACTTCTGCAACTGACAGAGATTTAACAAGCTTCAGAAGACAGGCTGTATTCATATAGGATTGAAATATTTGCATAATTGCAATCCTTCTTTTCCAAGCCTAAACATGGCCTTTGCTAGTCAGGAGAGGTGTTTAAGAATAAGAAGATGATGTAGTCAAAGGCAAAATGCTAGTTTTAAAATCAGTTTTCTTATGCAGAAAAAAAATATATATGTACATATACTGGTTCAGACCAACTTGCAGAGGATATTTTATCCTTTTATTTCTTCTGGTCAGAGGTCAGGCTGGGATTTGGAAAGCTGATTCCCTGGCAGGCCCAACAGTATTTCTCTCACTTTATAAGAAGTTCTACTTTCAGGGCAAACACATGAACAAAAAGAATTAAGGTTTCTTATCCTCAAGTATTAAGATAGGCATGCTTAGGACTCTCTTAAAAGCAATCTCATTAAGTACTTTAAGACACTTAATTTTAAGTAAGCACACACATACAGAGATAAATGTTCAGATGTAATTGGAGATGAAATAACTTCAAGTGAAGATAGGTTCTTTATTCAAAGTATAAAATACGTACATAAAAAAATTAAAATGGCTAAAGTAAAAAATAAGTAGGTAGGTGAATTCCTACATCAAAATTTGAATTAAAATATTGTAGCAGAGAAGGAAATATTGAGCAGGATGCAGAAATATTTTGTAAGAGTTTCCTTCTACCTTAAGTAAAGATTTTTAAAATGGTAAATGGTACTGTTAAAAAATTTCCTGGCTCCCAAACTTCCTTTACATGTCTCGAATCAGAGAAGCAAAATCTGAGATACCTAAGATGAATCACCACTTCTGATAGAGTGGGCCCATGACAGAAAAAAGTAGTGAAGTTCTTCCTATCTTGTTCTGATCCACATGCACTCCCATGGGGCAACAAAAACCCCTCCTTATTGCTAGATCATATCTCATGACAAACTGAATACCGCTCAAAACTATGAAAACGGTGAAGATTTATATAAAAAAGTTCAAAGACATGACAAAAGCCTTTTCTAACATCATTCATGGGGAAGTCTTGCCTCTCTTTACAGGTACTCAGGGACTGGCAGAGTGCAAGAAAAGAAAATTTAATCGCAAGTCACAGAAACTTGGCACAATTAAGGACAGAAGAAAGCAATAGCATATAATGGAAAGAATTAAGCAATCATAAGAGGTAATGCAGACATCTCAACCTCATTAAATGAAATCTGCTCCAGAAGTTGAGCCAGTCCCCTTTCCTAACCACCACTTCCCTTTTGTGTGTAGCTTGTGTGGAAACCAAAGGTTTTGGACATGTTTTTAGTCCTACCAAATACTAAATTCCCTTTCTTTCTAATTAAGACAAACAAGAGCCTCAAATCCTCCTGTCTCAGTATTAAACCCCTGGCTGACTGGTCTTTGCTTGCAGGATCAAAGCAAAAAAGTCCCAAATGTCCTTTCTGTTCCTCATACTGCACACAGATAGAACCTCCTGCTCCCCTTTCTTCTGGCTGCGAGAAGCTCCAAGCACCTTTTCCAAGGGTTTGTTGAAAGGTGTCCCAGGAAAGCTCTTCCCAGCAAATCTTTCATCCTCCTTCAAGAAGCCAAATAAAACCTGGTGTTGGCCGCAGGAATGGTTCCATTAAAGAAAATTTTGTACTGACCTGATAACAATTTTGAGAGGAGTGAATTCTGTGTTTTGAAAAGCCAAATGAATGTAGCAAGTCTTTGACCATCCAAGAAGCAGACTGTTGACCTCCACTTCACACAAGGCAGCACAAGGACATTTTAAAGCAGACAGAAATATTTCATGAGGCTGCACAACGGAAAGCCCAGTTTGGGTATGAAGTGGTTCTCCAAGCACAGCTGTAGGTTCGAGTACGCCATAACAATGACATATGTGAGATATATAGATATAAATATAGATACAGATATAGATATATAGATATAAAATGTTCCTGGTGTTTAGGATTAGCAGAAAAGATGGACAAAGAGAGCTCAGAGACCTTTCAAAGACTTTTTTGCTGAAAGAAGTGAAGTTCAGACATTACAGACCGAGAGGCTTAAAGAATTTTCCTAACTGGTCTTCCAGCCGTTTGTTGAGGTAATATAATGTTTGCGATTTTGTTACTGATAGTGAAGTCAAAACTGTAGTTAACAGAGTGTTTTAGGAGAACTTTAAGATTCAAGATGTGGAGGTATTTCAGAACACATAGCGCCTTTACTGCTCTGTTACCCACATTCATGAATTGCTCTAATGGCAGCTTTCAGAGGACCATGTGTATCCATCCTGCTGGTGTAAATCCTTCAGCTCACTGAGGATTTAGCAAACAATGTAGGGGGGCTTAAAGGAAAAAACACCTCTTCTTACAAAAGGAGACCATGTGTGGGTGTCTAAAACCAAAACGACTCTTGACAAACACTGGGAACAGACATTAACTGCTTAAATTTTCATACTACTCTAAGTTATTAGTCAGGTACAAAGGATGGTGTTCCGGAGAAAAGATGGTGAGGGTAAAATGGTTGTTGACCTTCTTACCCAAAGAATTACAGAAAATTAATACCAAAGAGCATACTTCACATGACTGGAAAAAATATAGGTGTGGAAGGAAAAAAGTGTTAGTAAAATGGTTGGCATGGCCTACTAAAGTCAAAAGCTTTTGGAAGTGGTTTAAATCTATGTGATTTAGATATTAGGCACTGCTGGAAGAAAATAAAAGAAATAAAAGTCTTAACATGCTCCTCTCCAGAAATATCATGGTTTGATTTTTCCTATAAAACATCAGTTCAGGTTTTATAAGTAGGTAATTAAATGTTTACAAATACACTGCTCTTACACCTGGAGTGGCAGCAGCAACGAGATTCCCTTTCAAACTGTACTTATGAGTAAGAACAGAATGTATTCAGTTTGAATTTTCAGGAGTGATATGAAAAAAGTTGTTCCAATTCAGTCTGTACATCCAAGGCTCCACAATCATAAATCTGACAAATCATAGAAAAAAATATTCTGATAAGACTAACATATTTTACACCAATTTGAATAAGCCAGTATCTTAAGTTGCTCTCAATTTAAAGTATTTATAAGCTACTCTTTACCACAGTCATCTCCAGAGGGTTAAACTTCTGGTATGATTGCATGGATGTGTCAGGACACAAGTCTGTGGGGACCTTCTGTGTAACCCTGTAATCCTCACCTCAAAAGGACAACCTGTTTGCACTCACTGCATGTGAAAGTGCTTAGGC
This sequence comes from Dasyornis broadbenti, assembly GCA_013397935.1. Taxonomy (NCBI): domain Eukaryota; kingdom Metazoa; phylum Chordata; class Aves; order Passeriformes; family Dasyornithidae; genus Dasyornis; species Dasyornis broadbenti. Next base: position 418,304 of record VZRN01001378.1, read on the forward strand.
CACATCTGCTAAGTTTACTGAATTATAAAGTACAGGGGACAGACAGTAAAAATGTTCTCTTTGATTGATCTTCATGGAGTCAGAATTCTGATGCCTACTGACATTTCATTTTGGCAGAGTGTAATTCTTTGTGTTGGAGGTTTTAGGGCAGATTTTTTTTTTTTTCTCTGAGCTTTTTCTCTTTTCATTCTGACAATTGGTATCCAAGAAACAAGACCAAAAATGGTCACAGGAAGGAATAGAAACCAGGCATATAGATGTGATTTGTAATGATATGATTGTGCTGATGAACTGCGATGAACTGTGATGAAGGCTGTGAAAAGTCCTGGTCATTCTTTGCATCTTGTCTAGTTGTCCATTAGATCCTTCATAGGGTGACAGAAATTACTGTTGTTGGCTGTGACTACTGCAGATGTGGTTCCCCATGACCAGCACCAGCTTCAGTGGTGGTGTTAATCAGTTTACAAGGCACTGATTATCGTTCTTTAGCTACTCCAGGTAGCTCATACTTCTAAGGAGCGAAGACTTCTGGCCAGATAACTATAGGAATAATTCCTGTTTTGCTTACTTTTTCAGTCCAATCTGGTCTTAGAATCCCTTAATAGCTATCATCATGTGTTACATGTATTGCTGTAGACTTCCCACTTGTGCACTGTCACCCCACCAGAGAATTCTGGAAGATGAATGAGGCCCCAAGTGTCCACACCTGAGGAAGCCAAACCACCCTGCTCTTCCAATGACTGTGTCCACTTGAGGCAGCTGACCAAAAGGGCTCCTACATGCACATATCTAAGTACAAATATCTTGCTCCAGACCTGAGCTCCACCCAGTAAGTCTAGGAGCATACAGGAGACATGAGAAGCAAATGAGGAGGGCGGTGGTTTCTGCACCACCTGAGATGGTGGTTTCAGTACACTGGCAGATAACCAGGTTCAGAATCTTTGTAGATATCACAGAAGAACCCCAAGAAGAGATCTGATTAGATGAACTGTAAGTTTTTAGGAGAAGCTTTCTGCCAAAGTGGAGAGAGCCAGAAGATACTTATTTGAATATTGAGTAATGAGGGTAGGAGTTTCCTAGCAGTAACAAGTGAGGTGGTATTTCCTACCACAGATAAATTACCTACTCACAGAAGGTGCAAATCAGAGTAGGGACAGCATGGTTCAAGAGGCCAGGTTTTCAGCAGACTACATGCTAATCTTTGGGATCTTTGTCTTAAGAGACTTTGGGGTGCACACTGAACTATGTGATCCCTCTCCTAGAAAAAGCAGAACCCTGCAGGGATACAACATTACAGCAGGCTCCTCTGTGTGGTGCCAGGCAATAGGACAAGAGGCAACAGGAAGAACCTGATGCACAGGAAGTTCCACCTGAACATGAGGAAGAACTTTACTGTGCAGGTGACCGAGCACTGGAGATATTAAAGGACCATTGGGGGACCTTGTTTAAGCAGGGAGGTCAGACCAGATGACCTACTGTCCTTCCAACCTAACATACTCTGTGAACTGCAGATTGGTATTTCCCAGATAAGACTGTTCAGACTGCTCCCCACACCATCACTTAAGTTTGGATTGCATATTCCTTGCCTTTCTAAAGATCGTCCTGTAATCATTCCAGTTCAAGTCAGTGGCATTGTGGAGGTCAAACCACACCAGGTGACCAGCAGGTGGGACTTTTGAGACACGTTGCCATGTCCATGTAGTCACAGATAAACATGTTCCTTTCTGGATCAGCTCAGATGCAGGACCAGTAACCTCCAGTAACCCCCGTTCCTGGTCTTGGACATGGGAGCTGCAGCTCATCCCACATCTGAGGAGAGGCTGGCACAAAGAGGGGGATACTCTGCTGATGTTCAGGATGCTGCTGTGTACAGCAGTACCTCCATGAGCTGCTCTTGGCAGACGAAAAGGGAGCAATGCACAGCTGCTGCAGGGCCGCTCAGAGGAAGGTACAAGCTGGGTGTTGTGAGGCTGATGAGCTGTGCCAAAGCTCCCCTGGGAAGTGCTGCACCTGTCATTCATACAGGGACAATGTCACACAAACCTCTGTTCACAGGCAGGGCTGGAGCAGGAATGAGGACACCATGTATGCCAAGAACAGACTGAGTAGGACTCTGACCTGAAGTTTTGGTGCAGAGAACAGCAGTGCTCTCACTAGTTTTAAGAGAGCCCTTAGCTATTTAACCCAGGGTGACAACACCTTGCAAGATGGCTCTGTGCAGACCCAGCAGTAACTCCTTACTATTCTGCATTCACAGCAGTCTCAGGGGCACTGAGGTTTATTTTAGCCTGCTGCATAATCCTGAGGTGCAGTCCCTTGTCTTACTCACCAGTTGTTCTCTGCCAGGCATTCCATGGTAATTTGCACATACAGTGACAATCTCCTGAAGATCCTTTGTCACAGGTAAGTCAGGTTATTACTGTGACGCGTTAACGTTACAGCTTATAAATTCCAATTGTTTATATATGCTACATCAAGCCATCATGCAATAATATAGAAAAAAAATGGTTGTGAGATTAACGTAAAAATCCAGAATGTTGCATTGCCTATTATTTCAGGGAGTTTTTAGTTTCCCATATTTGCATGTTTATACAATGCTCCAGGTAAATGCTTCCCTATATATATTTTTAAATCAATGTCATATTATCAGGGCATGCAATATAATAAACAGATCTGTTAAAGCACCAGTGATGTCTCTATTGGCAGGCTTATAAAAGAGCCTGGTGACCTTGGTTAATTAGCCATGTAATAAACCAGAACTGAAAGAGCCTATTCCCACAAACCACAGCACAGCACCCCTCCACCCCCCGCCTGCCAGAGGGGCTCTGAATGGGAAGTCAGCAGACGCTATGCAAAGTGCAGCCACTTAGCCTTAGAGCCCTTTGGAATGTATGCAAAGATTCACAAAGACATTTCCTTCCAGCCACTGATTTAAGAAACAATCCTTAAAACAAAAAGACAAGTTTTCTGAATACTTATTTCATTGGCTAGTACTGCTTAAGCTGTGTTTAAATAAATGTGTATCTTCTTGAAACCTCATAACACTTGTGTTGAAAAAAACTTTAAAAATTCTTCCACTTCAGACAGGTTTTCGATAAATGCCATGATTTGTTTCGATGTTTATTTCAGATATTTCTAATAGAAAAAAAAAATCCAACCCCTTTAGGAATTAATAGCTAATATCGAATTTTTTGAATGGAATTTATTTTGTATCCATGGAGTGCAGCCCTCTTAAATTGTAAATCATATTAAATAAGTTATATGGAAAACAGAGTTACATGTACTTCTGTTACTCACTTGCTTTCACTAAAAAAGCTCACCTAAAAATGTAGACCTATACTATAAAAATAAAATGGTTGGCCGTTTATCTGAGGGCAGGCAGTAAAATGGACACAAATTTTTAGCAGATTCTTTGACTTTATCCTATCATACTCTTTAGAAATAAAACTTTTGTAAGTGCAAGCAAGAATCACTACAGTTTTAAATTTCACCTAATGTTAGTTCGTAACAAGCATAACCACAATCAACCACACAGCCACAGAGTTAGTCTTTTCTTCTGCAAGTGCAAGTATAATAGTTTTTCTGATTGGTATAGGAGTTAGCTCTTTTTGAAGTAAATGTATGTGAAGTCCATGACTGCTATCCTTTCATGACATGCCCGTGAGTTCTGGCACAGCACAGAAACAAAGGAAATACCCAAATCCCTAACAGAAGCTAACACTGTTTTTCAGCTGTCACTTCCATACAGGATAGTGATTTTCAATTCTTAAAAAAAATTCCCAACCAAAATCAGCATCAGCTATTTCTTTAAATAAACTTTTCTCTTTTTTTTTTTTTACTCCAGAATGCTTTTTATTTTCCAAGTGGACTTTAAATTTATGGTGTTCCTATGCAGTGAAACTAATGAATATCACTCTGGTTTTAAATCCTATACAGCTGTTCACCTATTCAGGATTGTTTTAGCTGCAGTCATTTCTTTCAGTACTGCAGATCATAGTAAATTAACACGAACAGAGAGTTTCATTGGGTCTGCCAAACAGTCTCCATTATTCTGGGGAAGTTTCAGAATATCAAGCACAACAACATCCTCAACAAATCTGATATTACAGCTGGTTGATAGCAGACTATCAAAAGCAAATTTTTTCCTTGATATTCTTTTTTGTTGGATCACAGAATGAAGTGGGAGATATATTTTAGGCAAAACATATTTGTTAACTCATTCTCTGTGTTTTCTAATGCAACCTAAGAGATGTCTGGAATGTAACTGAAGGCTCAGGAAGCTACATAACTGCATGGCTCAGCAGCTCATTCAACAGACATTGTGCGTGTGTGTGTGTTCGCATTCATAAAATTGAAATTTTTATCCACATGCTATAAATACAAATGTTAGTACTCATATGAGAATGTGAGCAATGCCCATGGCTCCCAATAATACTATGCATAAACAGTTCAGGACCATTACACTACATCACACTACAGCTGAATTTTCCAGTCTGTGTCTAGCTTCTATGACCACAACCATATCAAAAAAGCTTAATTAAATAGGGAGAGGGGTAAGTACATGCAGATAAAAAGGGCTGTTATAATTTAATGTGAAGTTGCAGAAGATAACAGCAAGCAGACAAAGAGGAAGAGAACAGGAACAGTGAGTTAGTCACTCTCCTTAGATCTGGACATTGTACACGCTTCTGCAAGACAAACCAATGGGACCCTTCCCAGAAAAAAAGCTGGGGACAGGTTTATGAGTTGGTAGGACAGGGACTCTTACAATTTAAAAATCTTATGCTCATAAGGGACATTTTGTTGTTGGTATGGCAATCCCACCGAGAAGACTCAGCAGATACTGAAAATACAGATGTGCACTGCAATCTCCTCTGACAGCCTCTGATCCTAGCACGTCTCACATGCCAATGCAACCAGACTAAGGGCTGAGGACCAGTGTGGTGCATCCTTAAACTGTGATCTGGGGCATGGGAGCTGGTCTGGAGGTGTCCCAGATCGGTCCAGTTGCATGAATAGGGAAATCCCAAGGGCAGCAGTCCAGAAGCCAACTCACTTCCCGTGGAGGGTTGGCACTGCTGCACAAGGATATACCCAGGAGTGTACTTTCCTGACTGCCAAAAGCGTGTGCTCCAGAAGAGAAAAGTTTGGAAATATCAGCTGCCGCTCCTCTCCGATTTCCAGCTGCTTGAGGCCTGCAGTTGCTAAGCCTGGAGGACGATGCCCTCCTCTGGCTGCATGCATTCCCGTTTCATCAAGCCTCAGAGGCTGAAGAGAAATCACTTTGAACACTGAGGCGGGGAGCTGGAGGCAATTACTTGTGATTGATAGCACTAAATATGAAACCGCATGTACCTCATCCATGAAGCATGGAATCAGCAGCATATTGTTAGTGGGGGAGATGAATGGGGCTTGAGATAACCTTGGCAAATTAGGCATATGTTAGCATTAAGCTTTGTCAGTAAGCAGGCTATAAATTACAGACATATTGTAACTCCATAAACTCATCTAATGAATTGAATGACAGTGGTAATTTAAGGCAGAATGGAACTGTTTAACCCTTTTAAGAATTTAGCTTTATTTCTATATTACACAACAATCCAAACTGTACTAAAAGGTTGGTGTTTCATATATACTGCAAGATACTATAACCATAACAGGGAAACAATTCTTCCACATTTCATGTACATTTTAACAAACAGTTGGCAACCTGCAAATTATTTCACTTGTATGTTGGTTTTAAAAGAATGGAAAAAGAATGGAATAGCTGGGGTGGGTTTCTTGCACATTCCCTTACTTTGTCATTATTTTTCTGTATGATCAAGCTAAATATATTGAAGCTGTAGGACACAGCATGCTGTCATTTCTGGACTACTACTGAATGCCTCAGGAGGTGTTATAAGACACGAGGCTAAAGGGCAGGTGACTTTAGTCATAAGAGAAGTGCAATAATCCCTTCAAAATGCATGGCCTGCAGTGTCTTATTGCTATTCTGAAATGGCAGTTATAAATAAATATAAGAGGAGAAAGTCAGTCTCCTGCATTTACTGGCTGCTATTGACAGACTTATGCCATCAGTGACAGCTAATCCAGGATTCTGAAGCCATTTTACTGTGTATTTCAGCCAAAGTAACATTAGAAAATCACTGACACACCAATGGTAAAAAAGGGTTTAAAATCTAAACCAGAAAATTTAATACAATATATTATAATTAAAATGTGTTGATATAATAAAAAATATTTTTATTTTTATTCAGTACAGCAACTGAAGAAATGAGCATATAAATTATGCCATAGGTTTAGTCCACTTCTGAGGAAATTTTAGGAAGGCATATTTCTTCCCACACTCTAAGCAATTGATCTTGGCACTCATACAAATCATGGAAAAATTCTTATTAGACCTTTGTAGAATATTTGCTTTTATGCCCATTTTTCCCTTTAAGAAAGATACAGCAAATGAATCAAACAGGGTCATTTATCTCTCTACAGAAGTCAGGGGACAGTCCTGTAGGATTTAAAGGTGCAAGAGGCCCTTGCTGGAAGGGACGGAAAGCAGAAAGTGAAACCCTCAACATACGTAATTATATGTTATATAAATAAGCATTTCTTCTGATGCTCACCCAGGCTAATAAGCCATATAAAAATTAAAATTATAGATTTAATGATAACTCAGTGTGAAAAAAGGAGGAAGACATATAGTTACAGATACTTATTTTGTGTTTGCAGTTCACATATATTTCTGTTTAGAAAAGGATTATGTTTATCCCAGTCTCAGGAAACACAGGTGCTTTGCTAGCCCTGTTTTGGCCAATGAAGGAACAAAGCCTCCACAGGACTTACCTGGAGTTATACAAGGAGTCTGCAAAAAAGTCAGGAGGAGGCCCAGTCCTCATCAGTCCCCTTCTTTTAATACACTGATGTTGACACCATGCCTGGGAACAGGTCAGGGGTCAAAGAGCAGCTTGCTGTTGTCAAGAGCTGCTATATAGTAAATTTGGGGGTGCAAGCAAGATAACATAGGAAATTGCTTGCATAACATGGGAAACTCATACCCCTGTCACGGAAGGAAAGAGCTTTCACACTTTTCCATTTTCTGTTGAGCAGTGTTGTGTTTAACAATTGTTGTATATCAATGAAACTCTGTAAATGCTTAAATAATGACATAGTGAGAGTGCCTTAGAGATTTTGGTACAAATCTGACCTCTGAATAAAATTGGTTCTTCATTCCAGAAAAGATTACTATGACCTTTACTTCTCCATTTTCCTAATGGTTTCTTCACTACAATAACAAAATTGAATGACTATCTCAGCCATCTCTAAGATTTGGAATTAAATTTACCTAGTACAAATCAATAAAGTCGAAATCAAAACTAAAAGCCTGGGGTTATTTTAACAATGCTCTGTGTGCAATACAACTTTGCATTTAACCTCTGGACTAAATGGTGACTCCATAACTAAGTCAGCCACTGAATGCATGCTTTACATACTTCAGTGGGATCAAACTGTTTAGATCAGCAATGATTAATGAGAAGATCTGCCGAAAGGGATTTAGAGAAAGGCTGCCTACTCAATCCTGTGAGTTTGTTATGCCATCAAGACAGAAGACCTACTCAAAGTACATATAAAATGGTCCATTGCATGGAAAATTGGTTGACTTTTTGGGTTTGGCTGTATAATGATTACAAGGCCTGTTTCTATAGGGAGGACGCGTGGGGGAAGGAATCCCCATCCCAGCACTGCCAACAGAATGTACATTAGGACTGGAGGCGGTTCCCCCTGTTCCAGCTGTGGGAATCTCACAGCTGTGGACTCAGGCCTTTTCCTGATGCTAGCCAACTTCTCAGCTGGCCCTCACAAGACCATCTGCGTAAGGAACATCCTGCTCCCAGGGCTACCATTGATCTGTTTATCCACAGACCTTGGTAAGACCAGCAAATGTCTAACCTGGCAAGGTCTGTTGGTGTAGGAGAAACTGAAATAGTTTGCCCAAAATAAAGTCAGGAGGGAAGCAGTGTCACTGGGGATTAAGCCCCACCTTCCCAAGCCCAGGTCCTTGTCTCTGCTGGACCACAGGGCTGCTGTGCTGTGATGCAGCCTGTGGCACCAGCACTCCCTATCCCACTACTATTTCCCAGTGATAAGAGAACCCCATTTTCCTTAAGGGAATGGGGGTCAGGTCCAATTGAGGAACTCCAGGACATTCTAGCAAGTACCATTTATTACGTTTCCTCACTAACCTGTCAAAAGGAGCCAGTCTGACAAAGCCATCCTCAACCTGAGAGGAAAGTGGATTGGCAGACACTCATTGGGATCCAGGGCACACAGTCTTTTCAAGAGAAATTATGCCTTGAATCCCCGGTGCTGAGATGCCGCATTTGCCTCCCCAGCAGCCGAGCCCAGCGCACACTGCAGCCCAGGCACAGCGACAGGCAGGAGCAGAAAGGTGCTCACCCTCCCACGGTGCTGGAGAGCGCCACAAAGTCTGCCTGCTCACCATCCTGGGCTGCTTGCCTCCAGCTGCTGGTGCCAGCTCTGCACTGGTTCCTCAGCAGCACAGTACAGAGGGAGAAAGCATCTGTGCTTTCTCTGCAGCTGGGAGCCTCTCAAGGACTCTCATCAGGGGCTGGGATTGCTCCTTAGGCTGGGCAGATAATGGGTAACCAGCTTCATACAGGTCTCTCCCCACTACAGCACCAGTGTAATTAGTCAGTGTTCTGCTGGAGGTAAATATTAATTAACTGAGATGAACCTTCTTTTTACCTTAAGATTTCAATTTAATTTTTATTCCTGCATCTAGGATACGTGTCATACAAGAATAACACATTAATGCATTAAAATTGAATATTAGTGGAGACGATGAAAGGATGAGAGGTATAATTAACTTTCAAATAACATACAAGTGCAAGTAGGCAGTATGATAATATGCATAACAAATAATAATAATAATATCACTGCTTAAGGTAAAACCACCTATTTTAACAATGGACACAATTAAGATGATTTCTAAACATGTTTTTTGGGAAGTGTCTGTTCATTGCAGCCCTCTCTGAGCCAGCCTCTTCATGAATGCTCCTATGAGCTTAAGAGCCAGTGTAACCATGTCCTGTGCTATGTCAGGGGTAAGACCTAAGCACAATGTCCTCTTTCGTCCCACCACCTTCACTTTGATATCCCTTGGGACCACAGCTCAGGAAACCAGTTTGAGAGGAAGCCACAGCTTTTGGATGAAAATTATTCTGGTTTTAAGTCCCTGTCTTACTTTAATAAAAAGCTCAGCCTTATTCCTGCAAAATAATTTTTTTTTAGATGTGGTGATCTGTGGCACCTCCTTAAGCCCTAAAGAGAAATAGAGTGTTTGGAAGTTCTGGATGAAAATACCATTTGCCCAAGCCACACAGTAGTGTTAGTTTCTAAGCACAGTTAGACCAGGTGTAAATCCCGTGTAAATCCCAACACATGACCCCTGACTCCGGCTGCCTTCCTGCAGATGGCAGCCTAAGGTGGCTGAGTTTGGCTCTTGCCTCGCAATGCTGGAGTAAGAGGCTGATCAAGCACAGGCAGGAAGCCTGACCAGCTGCCATAATTGGGAAGTTAAGCCTTGGTCCTTCATACAACTTCCTAAAATCTTTCTTGCATCCACTTTAGGAGTCCAGTCGTGGCTGAGGTGATGTTTTCTGTACAGACTCGTGGTCCCTGCTGGCTTTGGTGAGGTCACGTTTTCATGATGTTTCATTCAGTGAATAGCAAAGTTAAGCCAAAACTGAGAAGGCATGTTCTGAAAAGTGGAAACACCTGTCAATCATTGGTAAAATGGATTTTAGATTACAAAGAGAGAAATCCTCTAATTCAAAGCTCGTGTGAGTTAAGATTCGTAAATCATAAAAATGAACAATATTAACTAAGTGTTTTTATAGTTCCAAAGTGCTTCACAGTCATGAATTAATTAGCTGTAATATGAGTTAAAACACTGGATGTCAAAATGTTCCCAGATTTCACTGGGGCACAGATGCCATTAGAAGACAGACCACAGATAGAATAGTTTGCAACTGACCCCATAGGAACTTTGAAGGTGTTGGAAGGGAAGGGAAGGGAAGGGAAGGGAAGGGAAGGGAAGGGAAGGGAGAATGGCTTGAAAGCAACAGCCTTTTTGAGCATCTCAACCAATTTTCAGCATTAATTTTCAAGGAGGCAAGTGAAAAAAAAATTCCAATTGTTTTTAAAAATGAAGAGGAACAGATGCAGCTAATAACTCAGGAAACAATGATTCATTAATTAAATTAGGGATCAGGGTTCTTGAAACAGCATGTGAGGAATGAAAAATCGGTCTGATGGATGACATTAAATGTCAGATAATTAGGATCACTTTTGACAGAACAGAGGTTTAGCAAAGAAACCTAAAGTTTATAAAGAACACTGCAGTAGCTTCTGGAAATGTCAGCATTTCAGTAGATTTTCTTAGTAAAGCAGATGAGGACAGAACTCTGGCAGCAAAGGCAATTTTGAAATTCATACAAATTAATTTTCAAGATTGTTTTAATCTCACTCCATTAAAACACTTCCCATAACAACATACTGAACTTTACCCACACTTTCTCATTTGTCTCAAAATACTGCCCTTTCAGACACAAATTGCTAGCCAAAACTCATAGTCTAGAAGGTTTTTTTCCACTGTGGTCAGAAAATGACTCTGTTTGGCCTAAGGCTCTGTGTTGGGGTATCCAGACTTCACCACACCCCCATACCCCCAGACTTCATGTGATCCAGGCAATCCAATCCATTTTATTTAATCTGGCCAGAATCCTCTGGCTATCTGAGATCACTGTGATAGAGGGAATATCACAACCTTGTTCTCCACTGAAAAGTTTTAATTGAACAAAGATTTTAGGCCAGCCCTGAAAAAGTGTTCTACACCAAGTATTGAGATGTAATCACAAGAGTCTGTCCAGCAATGCTCTCAGTGCACCTTCACAAGATTTTCTCAGGTTAAGCACTCACTTCAGATACGTGTCTCCTTCACAAGCATCCAGTCCCTTTGGGTGAATTCCTCACTTGACCAAAAGTAACAAGAGTCTTTCCACCTGCTTCAGCGAGGTGAGAATTCCCTTTTTCAAGTGAAAATTAATTTTTGTGTATATGACTCAATGTCCCTATATTGAATTTACCAAGATCTCCCTTAACTTTCCATCAGACTTTTAAACCATTCTTACCAAATAATTTTAGAAGGAGGTTCCTTTTAGGTTGCAGTGCTATGTATAAAACAAGCGATCTTTAAAATGGTGAAAAAATTGAGCTAAATGACTGGTAATCACTAAATACTCTAACTACATGTTGTCATGTTAACCATTGGCTGTACCACCACTTCTCTTTGTCATACAATGGGACTGTCCCCATATCATATGGTGTGTAAACAAGTTGGATGCTCTTGTGTCCACAGACTGCTTCTTCTGTTGCCCATATCCTGTGGATTTTCACCTCCACTTTCTCTGCCAGCAGCAGTACAGCTCACTCCAAGAAGGAGTTGTTGTTTACAAAGTACAAACTGGTAATATAAGAAGGGAAGTGAATTTTCAGGCCTCAGAGTGGTTGGTGGTAGCATCTAGTATTTACATACTGGAGGCTTTGCTCAATTCCATACTTCCTCGTGCAAGACAAGATCTGAAATAAGGGCAGAGGAGATGAACTCTATCCTTGCTGCCTTCATGGATGCTGCTAAGCTTTGATGGGTACTGCAGCCCTATCTCCCAGAATTCACCCAGAAATGCGAGGGGTTCCTGGATCTGTTTCTATACTGGTACACTTATCCTTCCCTGTTCTTGACAACATTCCTGACAGTCCAAGACTGTCTCCACAAAACCCCAGCCAAGGTAGGTTAGCTCCACAGTCAGACTGGTCTGCTAGCTCTTCCACCCACGCAGGGTTAGTCCACCACCAGGCTTCTGTGTTTCTCTCTTCACTAGAACAACGGAGAGGACCATGTGTTTTCACTTCTATAATATGTGTTCTCACATATTTTTAAAAACTTCATCGAAAGCTGATAAAAGCTCAAAGGCACTAGCTTGTAGCTTGATGCCTTCCAAAAAACAAGATGGGAAATAAAATTATATCATATAACTTATTGAGAACAAAACCCAAAAAAGCAGATTATTACGTAGCTAATTTGCCCTAGTGACACTTTACAAGCCTTCATACAATACAAAAGTAGAAAGGACAATTGCATAAACTGCACAAAGATGAGAAACAGAAAGTAAAAAACCAACAACAATATATCACAAACAGCTTAGTAAATAATAGTGCAATTTTCCTAGCTAATAGAATGGTTTAACACCTGAATACACTCACATGCCTGATTAAACACTAACAACGTAAACCCACGAAAGAAGATTATAAGTTGTAATATCTCTTTGCAAATAATAGCATATTAGCCACTGTTGCATACTTCTCCAATTACATCCCTTTCATTCTTTTCATCTGGAAAACAGTTCACATTATAATAGTCAGCATCATTTGTGTTTTAAAACAAGCTATTACTTTGTATGCAGTGTATATTGCCAAATTGCAGGTCTCTTTCTTCATGTATCTAAGTATACTCTCAAAGTTAATAAAATCACTAATTGGCAAAGCAAGTTATCTTTAACTTGGTTTTCTATGAAAAAATGTTTAAACTTCAACAAACACTTACTCCTTGTCACACTGGACATTTTTCCCAGGCCTTCTTCCCTTTTCTTATCAGAGGTTGCCAGGAGCATGAATTGTGCCCAACAGCAGCATCCCCACATCTACCAAAAGGCATGTGCCTGCCCACATCCACATCCATACAGCTTTGTTTGGCTTCTGTTCAGTTGATTTGAAACAAGTGTGGGTGTCTTGAAAAGAAACGTGGAAGGCCAAAATCTCTGGTTTCAATCACAACAATCTCAGTTCACCACCTTCTCTAATCAATCACTATCGTCCCTTTCTGTCTTCTATTTCCATGCACCTCCATGCAATTCACTGTCTCTTTGTGCTTGGACATTCAACCACTGTAATTTACTGACCTTTAGGTCTGCCCTCCTGCTTGAATTACTTAGATATCCCTGGTTGGTTTGAAAATCCTCCAAGCGAGGCCAGAGAAGAGAACCCCATGAGATTTAAGTGAGTAAACAAACTTTCCAACCCAATGGCAGAACACTGGAAAAGTTCAGCTCAGTGTACTGTAGCATTTTGACTGCTGAAGTAGTTTCTTAAAGGACAGGTTTGGGTATGCTCCACTCTGTTTGGGTATGCTCCATGCTGTTTGGGTATGCTCCATTCTGTTTCAATGCACTAGGTGAGACTCCATCACCTGCTTCATGATTCCTTTAGAGCACAAAGCTCCATGGTAAATGAAGCCTGGGGCTGAGCCGGTACTGCGGTTTATGTACTTCAGAGGGTGTTCAAAGTGAGGAGGAAAATCAGCCCAATCTTTTTAAAGCATGCTGTTTGAACAGAGGTGATACTCATTCAGAAAAGGTAGCCTAGATGGATGCATTTTTTAAGAACAAAACCAGGACCGTAGTTTACTTTTCAGATAATTACTTTCTCTTTTCTTCTTAATTTTGTATTCCATCTGTTGAGGTATATAGAATTGTGGTTATGATTTATTCCCCATTATAGAGGGAAGACTCTATTTTAAGATTTTTCCATGATCTTCTAAACCATCAGCTACCGGCTATTTACTAAGACAGACCATGGGAATTTTGGACCACTTTTCATAACTGATACAGATAATTCTAAGTTTCCTACCAGGAAAGTTCAAATTGGTTAAAATTTTCCCTTTCACTTTTTTGACTCCTAGAAGGTAACAATTTGCATGGTCTTTACAGTCAATCTACCCACTAATATGGCTGTGGGTTTCACAAGAAGGTATTTTTAAACTGCTCCTATGATTAAGACATAATCAGAAATTATATTATTACTGTTTCTAGTGATCATCTTTCCTAGACACTCTCTTGGAGTGGATTATCCAATGTTATTCTGATAGCACCCTACACCTCACCCTACACTACCAAAGAGCTCTTAATGTGGTAAAAAGCTTTATAAGAGTAAGTTCCCTTGGAAATAAAGCTGGAAGGGGGAAAAAAAAAAAAAAAAATTAAAGGTCGGTAGGTACACAAGTGAATTTAGCACTTTTTGGTGGCATGCAAAAAGAACTTGAACCTGACTCTAATCCACCTCTACCACCTCTACAGGAATAAGGATAACTATTAAAGGAGACAGATTAGCTAGTTTTCCTCCATTCTTATTTTGCATTCTGGTTTTCTTGTGCAGAACTATGGGACTGTACAGAGACGGTGTTAGAACTGAAAAGCAGGTAATACAAACTGAAGATAAAAAAACCCAATTGAAAAAGTAGAAGGCCTGAACATAGTTGCCTGGTGTAACCTCACACTTCGCACACATCTCAAGAGTAACCACAGTAGGTAAGTTACTGGTGAGCTGACACTGCCAGAAAGCTCATCTACCACAAACCTGTAGGTGCTCTAGATTAGTAGGTTGGGAGGGTCTTTTCCTGTTATTATAAAAAGAGGTAGATGCAAAGATGAGACATTTATATCTACAGGATCCAATGAAAATAGAAATTTTGTTCACCCTTTGCTACCTGCTCAGCTGAGAACTGTTTAAAGTTTTCATCAAAGGTTCTGGATGAACTTATGTTGACTGCAACCACACTAGCATTTATCAGGATAAGCACAGACCATAGACCAATGTACAGGCATCTGACTTAGTGCAGTAACTGAGACCTGGGGAAAGGGTGTTTCTGAAATATCAGTGTCAGGCTGGAAGGTTCCTCAAAAAGTCATTTATTCCATTTCCCATGAACTGCTGTAAGATCAAGACTGGACTCCAGGTGGAAATTGCTCAGGCATGGCCATAGCATATACAAATGAAGCGACAGCAGGCAGCAGTTTGAGACCAAGTGACCTACACCACTCTAGAGTTCAACTCATCTGTCATCACCATCAGGCCACAGTTCGCCAGGCTGGTCTCAGAAAATTCATTTGGCTAAATTATTTTAGGAATTTTGGCTTTGCAATTAGTCTGCAAGTTTTTATGGCAAATTACATGGCTTGACAACAAATTTTATGGCTTGACAACTTCCCACAGGCCAGGACAGGATAAACATCTGTCCTCTTAGTTACTGCAAGACCACTGTCATGGCAGTCTTCCCTGCTGGCTTCTTTCTTGAAATCCAATGTGCAAAGCCACTCACAGGATTCCACTGCAAGGTTCACCAGTATCTTCCCATGTTTTACATTTGATGTTTCTTCTAAGATACTTCTGAAAAAGGATCATGTCACTGGTTCATATTAAGCTACTAATCCTGGGAACCTACAATGCTGACACTTGGAAAGAAAAGTTCTCCACATTTGTGCATCGATTTCTTCTTCTTACATGCAGTGATATGCACTGTGCATTCAATTTTTGTTTTTTTAACATCAGGTCATCTCTTCAAATCATTCTGAGTTATGCATCTGTCCTCCAAAGTTCTTGATAGACTGCCCCAAATGTCATCTCATGAAAATTTTATACTCATATTCTGTCTTTCAATATCAAGGCAGTTGTTGTAAAGCAGACTCAAGGGAGAGACCTCATCATGGTCTGCAGCTTCCTCTCAAGAGGAAGCAGAGGGGCAGGCACTGCTCTCTTGTCTCTGGTGACTAGTGACAGGACCCAAGGGAATGGCCTGAAATTGAGTCAGGAAGGTTTAGGTTGCATATCAGGAAAAGGTTCTTCACCCAGAGGGTGGTTGTGCACGGGAACAGCCTCCCCAGGGAAATGGTCACAGCACAAGTCTGACGGAATTCAAGAAGTGTTTGGATAATGCTCTCAAGTGCATGGTGTGACTCTTGGGGTGTCCTGTTCAGGGCCAGGAATTGGACTTCAATGGTCTGTGTGGGTCCCTTACAATTCAGGATATTCTATGATACTGTTATTCTGTGATTGCATGAATACTAACTGTGAATATAACGGGACAGTTTGAAAAAGCTGTGTATGACGAGCACAGGAAAGGCTTCAATGTGTATCTGTCTGCATAGCTTTATGTAGCAATATGAACCACTTAGTTGTCCTGAATTTTCAGCAAATTCTACTGGTTTTTGATTTGCCCTAATTGGTAGTCAATGACAAATATAAGATGTGTGCAAATAACTTCCACAGGAAAAACGTCCCCAGGAAGTTGTTAAATAATAGCAGTGGAAAGGTTAAACTGCTCACCCAGGGTAAGTCTGTACCCTACACAAAATCATTTGCTACACAGGTGTAGTAAGACACTGCTGTCTCAAGCACTGCTATTTAAGACTTGTTCAAAGCATACGGTTGTGGCTGTGGCTTCAGTGGTTCCTCATGTTGCTACTAAAGTTTTCTTCTACCTAAAAACTAACTTTAAGAAATACACTTTTAAGATTAACATCTTTTTGTTCTTGCCTCTCTGCTGCATTCACTTGCACTTGTGCCAGTGTTGCTGGCAGTCTGGCTAAGCTCCAAGGCAGATGACTGAAATGACCTGCACTGAAAATAAATGAAAACACAAGACACCAGTGATCTTTGTCAGGACTCTCTGCAGGCAATGGCAAGAACCTCTGCTTCACCACAAATATAGCAGAAACACAAAGCTGGTTCTGCTATATTTGCTGGAGCAAACTCTATCCACACTTGGTAGTTGGGGAATAGAAATACCAGTGAGGATAACAGTCCCATCTGGACCCCTAATAATCTTTGAAAAGGAATGACATTGAGGCATGGGATTAGAAGGACCAAACACTTTAAGTAAGCTGAAAAGTAAATGTAATCATTCTTCATCTGGAAGCCTTATTCTAGAGGCATGCTTGGGACCCAACTAGAGCATATGCCTCTGCAGAAGGAAAAAAAGTGAAGGAAAAAATGACAAGAAAAGGAAAAAGAGAAAGAGCAACGTTTTGCCTGGACACAGTTGTTCCATGGAAGTTACCCTGGGTATGTGTCAATGGGAAGACTCAGGAAGCAGATCCCAGTCACGTCTGAACTGAACTACTCAAAGTCAGTTCATTAAAACAGAAAGGCTCCCAGCATGTTGGTAACTTCAGTTTTATTCAACTCATTCTTTACCAATAAGCTTCAATGTAATGATCTAAACCACAAAATATACATATATATACTTGAAGTTTCATAGGTATATGGTATGCCTCCCTGCTCTGGAGGCAGACACCAAGGGAAGACAGCAGGGTAAGAGCAAAACCACAAGTAGTCACTATTCACCCATAGAGGGTTTGAGCACCACTTCAAACAGCTAGAATCTCTTGAAATGAATGGGGGCGGTTGCACAGTAGAAGATTGTCTCGCACAGAGAAAGGCTGTGGTCCAGCCTACAAACTCTCCTGTGAGCCCTGCTCTCTGCAGCTGTTACATGCAATGTCAGAGCCCTGGTGACAAAGCAGTTGCACAAGTGTTCGTGCCTTTCTGTTCAGTTATTAATAATGTTTTTCTCTAGGCTTTATATCCTTGCCTTCTATTTAACCTCCTGCATTGTGGTGGCATGGCTGGCGGGGATGCATTTCAGGAGTCCTTTCTGCAGGGCCCCTTGCCAGCCCTGCTTCCTGGTGGTCCCTGCCCAGGGATGCCCTGGGAACAGCCAGCCGGGAGCACGTGGTGGGTGCAGCACAGTCGATGTGGGATGGGGTGTGTCAGGCCACACCATGCTGACCCCAGGTGTCGTAAAATACGAGTGTGTTACAGCATATCCTCACTGCCTGCCTCACACAGTGTTTCTGCTGTAATTACGGAAAAGGCGCGGAGTGAAAACAGTGTGTCTAACAAAGTGCTCGTGTGATGCAGCTGTATCCGCTCTTAATCCTTCATTAATGCCTCATCAAAAGAGTACAGTACTTTTCATTTGTTTCCTTTGCCGAAGGTCAGCATACTTGGAAGCTATTGTCATACAGCATTGCAGACTTTTTACATATTTCTCTGGTATTGTTCCAAGCTATTGTATACGCAAATGAGTCAATTGGTATGCAGATTGTCTATCATTAAAACCATTTCAAAATCAGCTTTGTTGTGGGTTTAGCGTGGAGCTTGCATACCCTTCCTGAATGTAATGCGTGTCTCTGCATTGGTGCGGTGAGGTGCTTGTGCCAACCTCACATGGGACCAGTCCTGGTTTCCATATTGGCGCAACTTGCAGTGAAATCGTGGGAAATTTTCCTGGGAACAAGCCTGCAAGCTGAAGTCCTCTGCTTACACTGTTCTCACTTCGCAAACCACACAGGCTACATGTGGCCATAACAGTGCCTGTGCTTTTCCCTTGCCTCCTTCATTTGCTTGGTTAAATTTTGCCTCAGTGTGAATTCCTAAAGACTGTAAAACTTGTTCCTAGCCTCGCTGGGAGATGTGTCAGCCCCAGAGCTGGTCCTGCCTTTGCAGCAGGCAGCACATCTCTGCAACTACCAGCACTGCCTGCATTAGCTTCTGCCTTGCTGCCCGTGGCACTGAACCCTCATCATCAGCCCAACACATCCAAACTCCACACACACCCAGGGCAGAGTCTTCTGCTTTGTTTTTACTGTTGAATTTCAGCTTTGAGTGAGAAACCGTGCTTCAGAAAATAAAGGCCACTTGCCTTTTCTAGCACCTTCTTACAGTTCTTCAGTGTTTCCTTTGTGGTTTTTTTTTAACAGTTCTTATGAGGTGTCACAAGCTCTTGGTGCAGAACCTGGATTCACTTGTCCACAAAAACTATTTTAATGACTTCTGTGTGAAAAAAATAAAGAAGTATTTTTATTTGCAGCTGCATTGTGTCAAGCAGCATAGAAGTTTCTCTTTAAGAAGGGAACTATAATCACAATCAGAAAAAAAAAATGAAAGTTAAAATTAAAAACTACATTTGTATAAAAGATTTCAAAGACAGGAAATGTTCTTTTTAACAATATGCAATATATCAGGAGGTTTAGAAGAACAGGAAATGTAGATACACAATTCTTACCAGAAGTGGAGGAGAGCTGAGTTAGGGACCATCTGTACAAACCCAGTGTTTACAAGGCTATGTGACCTGATGAGATGCACCTGAAGGAGCTGAAAAAGTTGGTTAACCTCAATGCAAAACTGCTTTCTAACATCTTTGAAAGATCATGCAGGTCACAGTCCCAGACAAGTAGGAAAAGTCTAATTTATGATCATCTACCAAAAAAAAGATTTGCAAAACTACACGTCAGTCAGGCTCGTGGCTTTTTCCCTTGGAAATCTGGGTACTGAGCCCTCATAGAAGGTATTTCCAAGCAAATTAAGGTCAAGAAGGTGGCTAAGAAAAGCTATGTTGGGTGATAGCCTTCCATGATGAAACAACTTGCTTGATAGATGAGAGGAGAACTGTGGAGAACACTACCTTGATTTTAGCAAGACATTCGACAGCATATCCTAAAAAATCCTTGTTGATAAGCTGGAAAGTTTTAGTGAGCATGGAATTGCAGCAGTTCTTAACTACCGAAACCTCTTGCCAACAAGACATCTTTTTCCATCTTGGTTTCCAAAGACCAAAATTAAAATAATAAGCATGAAGAAATTTCCCATTAGTTTCAACAATTTCTTTATTCCAAGATGTACTGATGCAAGTCAGCCACTCATATCAAGATTCGTCAATGGTCCTTGTTTTGTAATGTCTGAAGAAATCTGTTAAAATAGATTCCCGCTCTAGACCTATTAAAACATTGGCTCTTAGCTGCAGAAGACCACCTCCCTCACTCGTTAGTGCCGGGGGAGAGATGTCACTCTTTGACATCACTGTTTGTGACACAGGTGGTGGCTAGGGTGCCCTTGGGGATGGTTTGTTAAAGTCCATTTGAAGGCAAAATTTAGTTCAATCTTGAAGCATGATTTGTGATCCACTGCAACTGCATGGACTTGTGTTATTTATTCAGTCTGCACTGGTTTTAAGAGCAATTTGTGTTTTCTGAGGAGACTGAACACTACACGCTTGTTTAACAGGGTACATGCAGAAGCAGCATCTTTTGCACAAGTGATTTTTTTGTCTTTTGATTTGTGTTTTAAAGCATTGTTGCGTAAAGGAAAATTATTATTTACATTCTGAAAGTACTCTCTGCCCTGGTGCCAGGTAAATTTGTGTCAGATAAAATATTCCCAAATTAATTTTCCTGATCAAGAAAATGGCAGTAAGATGCACATGGGCAGGTGATGCCTGATGGTGCCCTGCTCTGATGTAAAAAGGAGGAGAAAAAACTAGGGCAATCTACCCTTTCTGTTTCATTCACCCCTGACAGGCCTGAGATGAGAGACCTACGTTCTGGTTCTCCAGGCATTCCAAGGGAGAATTCCTTTCTGTTGCCCACCAGCAGTGTCTACCTTCCTATGACTTGGGGAGAAGAAATGGGCTGCCAGGAGCTTCTACTAACTCTGCCTAGTCCTAAATAAAGGCAATCACTTAGATCACTTCAATGCAGGTAGCAGTAGCACCCAAACACATACAAAAAAGAGTCAATTTATGGTTTTCAGTTCCAGTACAGCAACCTAGCAACTCTGGAGCCCTGGCATAATGATAGGAACCTCCTTCCCATCATCCTCTCCTGCCCACTGTGATATCACAACTCATTTCAGGTTTTCAGCAGTATTATCCAAGATAAGTGGTCACCAGAGATACCATTCATTAAATGTGGAATATAGTCACCTCAAGTGCAATTCACCCCAACTGAAATACTAAAGTTATTAATCTTATTTCTGTTTTCAGGTTCTTTCTGCTTGAAATATTCCTTGCATTTCACTAGGCAGAGTAAGTATATCACAAGGTCATCCAGACAAGACTACTTGCCTACTAGCAAGGGGTATCATTTTGGTCTTTTGGTCCTGTTAATTCTGAATTTAGTAAAATATAGCTATCCTCATGTTGGTTTCGAATCCTTGCTTTGGGGCTTAGAAAAGGCTTTTCACCTGAAAGAGGGCAAACATTTTTGTATTGCTATATGACCTCCGCTGCAGAGATACTACCAACACTGTTTTGTTATTCAGTCACTTAGAACACAAAGAAAAAACTCTGGTAAGGCCAGCCATGACAATTCAGAGTGAGACACTGCACAAAACCGATGGTCTGTTTGCTGCATTAATTTTGAAATCCAGCTGTGCAAACCTGGTTTGAGAATTCATCAAAAAGACCCTAAGAAAACACTTTACAAATTAAAGCTCTCTAATGGGTCTAGCTGAGCAATATTTTTCAGCTGAAAAGTATTCTACAGAACAAAGAAAAGTAAGTGCAGTAATGTTATTATTTTTGTTGTTCTTATTTTTGTTGTTACTGTTGTTATTATGCTGCAGTAAAAGCAGAAGTTACATCATTCCCTCATGAAGAACATCTTCAGTAGGAAGCCTACAATTTTAAGTTTGTAGGTAGAAGACTACTAAGAGATGGGCACAAATATTATTCATTGAACAGAGGGATGACAATCCCAGCGGAAATTCTGCTTATCCCAGAAGTCTCCCTCTACTTCATTGAGATATCTTTTTTAATACTCTTTCTTTCTACTCACAGAGATGCAGTTTGAGGCTGATTTTTGGATGCCAAAGGAATATGTTGCATTGAGTATCAATGGAGGAGGCTGGCAGCAGCAGGGCTGCAGGGGTGGCATTTGTGAGGGGCTTGCCCCATGCCAGACACAGCCAGTTCCATATGGCTCCAGTGGACACACCATTGGCCACAGCTGCACCCATCCGTGAGGCTGGTGGAGCCTCCATGGGAATATTTGGAAGGAAGGAAAAAAAACACTGAATGGGCAGAGAAATTTTAAAAACTGGTAGGAAACAGCAATGCAAACACCAAGGTCAGAGGAGCAGGAGGAGGAAGAGGAGGAAGAGGAGGAAGAGGAGGTGCTCCAGGCACTGGAGCAGCTTTACACACTGCAGCCCATGGAGGGAGGACCCCACACCAGAGCACTTGCACATTGCTGAAGGAAACTGCAGCCCCTGGAGAGCCCACACTGGAGCACAAGAAAGATGTGAAAGGAAAGGAGTGGCAGAGACAAACCACTATGTACTGATCACAAACACCCCCTCGAGTCCTTCATTTCCGTGCTGAAGGGACTGAGTGTCTTTACAGGGGTAGCAAGCGCAGGAGGGGAGGAATCTGAAATGACGAAATGAACTTGAGCATGCAGGAAGGATGGGTGCTGGTTTAACAATTGCCTTTTTGTTTCTTACTACCTAAGTAAGTAAATAATTATTTTAATTGGCAGTGGATTAATTTTAGCCAAGTCGAGTCAGTTTTGCCTGCAGCAGTAACTGGTAAGTGATCTGCCTGGTTTATCTTGTCCCATGAGCTTTCTCCTTTCTGTTCTTCCTGTTTTCTCCCCACCCCCAGCCCACTGAGGGTGTGTGTGAATGAGTTGCTGGGTGGGAGTTTCATTGTTCGCTGTGACTGTCCCACCACATACAGCTATTACAGTGGAATTAACCTAAGAGACCCCCAAAATATTTTTGTGAGACCATGTTAGTGCTTCCTCTTCCATACACAGGGATTATTTCTGATGATGCCTAATTCGTCAGGGAAGATCCTGCAGCAAAGTGAGTGCTTAAGGTCTGCGTTGTAGCAAACTCTTAAGGGTAGAAATCACTCTTTGAGAAATACACCAACCCAAGAAAAGGAGTAGTATAAGGTCTCTCTCACTTCTTTAATATTTAAAAGGCGTTGAAAAGGGGAGACGGGGCATTGTAAAGAATCGGAAAGCAAGAAAAGACAGATATGGAAAGAAGAATTAATTAACACAAAAGTGGAAAGAACTTGTTACTGTAGTCTCTGCATTTGCAAAGCAAGAGTAGTGCTGCGTTGAAGGAATGGAAGTTCTACCATAGTAGGTAGAGAAAGAGAGAGACTTCCGTGTTTAAAACTGTCCAAAAATGCTTAAGGGCCGAATGACAGCCAAGGGTAGCTATGGATTTCTGTGGTCCTGTGTGAAGACCAGGATGGAAGAAGAGAAACATAGCCTTTAGGCTGATGTTGGCACTGGAACATATACACGTAGACTGCCCATGGAAGGTGGTTTTTTAAGAATTGTGATGTGTAACCATTAAAACAATTCAATGGCAGATGGGTCTTCCAGTGGGATCAGCGGGAAAAAACAGCATTCACTGCTCTGAGGGTCAAGCTCACAGAATCACAGCATGTCTGAGGTTGGAAGGGACCCATAAGCATCATTAAGTGCAACTCATTGCTCCTCAGAGTACGACCTAAAACAAAAATATATGACTGAAGCATCCTCTGGATGCTCTTTGAATTCTGAGTCCACCCAGGGAAGAAGATCCCTTAAGACAACAGTAGCAATAAGATGGATGCACTAACAAGCTCTTTCAAGGTCTGTCCTCCTACAGCCTCCCAGTTCAGATGATAAGGTCCCCTTTGGGATAGTAGCTTTGAGCCCAGACCTGCGCTCCAGATCCCAGACTGTGTGTGCAGAAATAAGAAAAAAGTTAAATATAACTGCAAATTTAAATCATTAGCAAAGCTTGGAGAGTATCCCTTGAACGTTGAAATTACAGCTCTACAAATCCGTTCCCTTTAAAGGTCCAGTTCCACACTGTTTAGCAGGAAAGCTCTGAGCATCTGACATGTGAAAGAGGAATGTAGAAAGACAACAGTGATCTCTCTCTGGTTTGAGCCTCTCTGTAACAGTGGATAGGCTGTGAGGACAAGAAGGAATGTGGCTGCATCTCACCGAATCAGATAATTAAAACAATCAAAACTGCCACAGCCATAAAAGTGGTTCTAGAGACAGTCTGCAGAGATACTCTGCAGCATATTCATTTGCAATGACTTGGAAGTTCCCTTTTTTGCTACTGAAATCAAGAAAATGTTGCTCTTGCAGGGTTTTCACTCATTCAGAGACACTAACAAAGTGAAAAAGAAAACTTCCTTGTCAATGTCAAGACAGATTACCCAAGATTAGACAATAATGTCAAACATTCTGTGGGATTATCAGCAATGCAGGATCTTCCCCTCTTAACATCTGGATTGCATGATTCCCTCCAGACAGGAGGAACACAAAGGCTGCAGATATGTATGAAAACACCTTATAACAATCTCTGTGGCAGTCTCTGATTTCATATTGTTTGGGGCAGTGTTGTCTTTGGTAATTACTTCAGTGATGGAGAAAACAGCTGATCCCTTCCCCACCCCCCATAATTCTTTATTAGATGTTTGATATTAGCAATCGTTTGCAGCCACAGGATTCACCACTGAACTCTGGAGTACAACATTAGCTGGTAACAAAACTGACATCTTTGTTGTAATTTTATTGAATTGGCCTCTTGTAACAGTAAGTATCATAGAATTGAAAGGATGGAAAAGACTTCTCAGACCATTGGATCCAACTGTCCTTTTCTGAAACATTTCTACTATTATAGAGGAAGAATATTAAGTAACACTCATAATGCCTGTAAAAGAATCAAAATAAGAAGAATACAGACAAAACTCAGGAATATAACCAAAAAGAGGATGTGATCACCATACAAAATACAAGTCTCAACAATAGCTCCAGTCAACTATGCATGACTTCTAGGAGAAAAATCCTAGGGCAATAGTATGGATTCAGTGGCTTCAGAAGAGCAGCCTGATCATGAGACATCCTACACCAACTCAGCACCAAAAGCAAATTATGAGAAGGCCAGAATTTCTGTAATTCCACTGTACCCCAAAATCATAAGCAGTTATCACAAATACATGTTATCCACAGCTGCTGTTCAGAAATGAAAACTTAGAAGAACCACAGTGCCTGCCTCACAACAATGGAGTTGGTCATTTACTGGTCATGGTACTTGTTTAGTACAGCCAAACATGCAGAACAGTCAAACAATTCAGTACAGTCAAACAGACCGGCAGTGTAAGTTGCAGGTTCAGTAATCCAGATTTTTCTGTATTGAAGCTGGGAGGAAGCAAAACAGTGTCTTTGCCTCAACTACAGAATTTGTGAAGTCTTGTCAGCAGATTTGTTTCAAGGGATTGGCAGCTTGCTAAGAAGTTAATCTACCCCTTTTGATTTAGATTTAATAGGCTTCCTCTTGAGAGTGATATGTCTAATTGGCCAGAAAGAAAATGGCATAATGGCTGAATTGCCACCTTCCTTGCCCTGTGTCCAACCCCCTCCCAAGAGTGTCTCACTACCTGAACATTACCTCTGCTCTACAGATCCATTCCTCTTACACCACCAAGTGCCACTGAAAGGTCTGTGTCCATCCCAGCTGGGAAAGACAGGTTACCCTGCAGGACAACCCACTGGGAAGCACTGCTTCCACCATCAGCAGTGCCTTGATGGCCAGAGGACAAACCTCTTAGTCTGGACCTGCAGGTTTGAAGCATCATCCTCATAACTCAGAGCAGCTTTGCCTGCATGGCCTGGGAGGTGCTTCTGCTTCCCAGGGGTACAAGCAGAGTAAGGGCAAAGGGCAAAACAAGTCACAGACGTGCTTCATTTGAGAGAACTTTTAATTAATGAATTCCACACCACTGTGACTATAGTTGATACTAGTACCAAAGCCTTGTAATGGGTTTGTTTACTAGAGGGATCTGCAAGCCACCTGCACTCTGAATCTTCTCCTTGCTCACCCTGCTAAAAAGCTAATGTCTTTCCATTGCAAAAGATAAAATCATTGTTTGAAAGATAACTGGGATTTTTTTAAATTTGTACCTGTGGAACATAATATATGGATACTTCAATTATCTGACATACTGGTTTTTTTTGCAAATAAACCCAGAAACTCTCCATCCTCCAATATCCAGGTAGAAATGTATAAAAATATAGCAGGAAAATAAACAAGGAAAGAGAAATAAAGTAGATCTTGATTACTCAAGCTATTTTCTGACACCAGGTTTTGAAAAGAAACTATACATTTTTTTGACACCACTGAGGTTTTAACTGTAGTTGTTAGTTTATTTCATAAGCAGTAAGGTCATTCCTGATCTGTTTCTACAGTTCACTCCTGTACAGTAACCACAGAATTTCCCTACTGAATTTGTAATTTGTAATACTAGCCTTGAAAACAAACACATAAAAAATTCAAAATACGTAAGTTTGTTATAAATATATCACAGTATTGAAAATTATCATAAGCAAATGCTTTATATAACTTAACAAGAACATGCGGTCTGAGTCCAAAATTCTTGGCTATAACTGACGTGATTTAAAACAGAACAAGTATGCATTAAAAATGATTTCTATTTTCTTGTTAAATAAGGAAATGGTGCTTTCTATAAACAAAAGAACATGTGATTTTCTGGACACAGACCCAAGTTACAGTGCAGAAAGCTCAGAAAGCTTCAAATAAAGTTGGCATTTGTTTAAAAGGATGATTTAACAAGTTGGTTGGATGAGGTTCAATCAGCCCATTCAGTCTGCTAGTTCTAGAAACGTCAGTGTAAAAAACCCTGCTTTTTTTGCTTTCTGCCGTACAGTGTCACACAATCACATGACTGAAAACATGTTGCCTGCAGCAATGGTAGACACCGATCACACAGTTTGGTTGCACAATGTCACCGCCGACTGCCGTGTCCAACGAGAGCTCCCACAGCCTGCGGACGCCGCGCTGCCGCCCTCGGCAGCCGTTTCACACGTGGGAGCTGCGCCTGCCTCGCGTGCCCAGCGACACACGCAGCCGCGGCTCTCTGGCTTTGTAGTGCTCGTTGAAGTCCAGTCTAAAGCTAAGGAACCGAAGGCTCTCGTCAGAACTGGCTGTCAGCAGTTGGATCTTCCAGTGCTTGCCATGCACATCAGAGTCTCCAGTGTGAACAACTCCGTCTTTTAAAGCGTGTTCCCCCTTGCCACTGCCTGGGGACAGCATTCAGGATCCAACCTGTGCCACCAGGAGACCTCACCTTGAGTCCATGTTGCAGGGACGATGCTGTCCAGGCCAGTATTAGAGCACTGCTGGCTTCACACACACCCATTTGAAGGGGGTTGTACAGAAGCACATGGCATGCCAGAACAGCAGAGATTCTGCCCATCTGCCCCAGACAGCTTCTAACAATTTCAAGCAAAACCTAACTACAGTCTAATTATTGCTAGAAGTTGTCCTAAAATTTGACCCAATCTTTTCTAGGGAGGATGATGTACAACATTTTTTCCCAGCCAGCAAATTTCTTACAGATTTAAAGCCCCCATGCCAAAGATCACCACAGCCTCCAGAAAGGGTCACCTATATATATATATATATATATATAATTTTGTTGTTGTTGTTGTTACCTTTTCCATCAGACCTCAACATGAAGCAGTGAGCTCCTTTTGAAAATGCAGCTGTTCATTCAGTGAGGCCACAGCTTAGCCAGACGGAAAGTGGAATTCTTAATGATAGAAAAGGCTACAATATAATTAAAAATATGTGGCTGTTACAAGTCACAACCTTGTCTTGAAAAAACATGGTCTATGAACAGCACACATTATTACTTTGTCTGCACTTTGAATCAGAATTCATAATTCATATAAAAACCAAAGTGTCCCGGATTCTAAGGCCACAGCTGAAAATGCATCATTTGCAATTCTCCGCTGTCCTCTAAAGGCTGCTTCAGGAATTTCAGTCTCTGAGTCTGAAAAGCAAAGTGCTTCTGCTCTGTATCCATGTACTAGAGCACAGGCCAGTGGGTCCAAGGAACGTGTTTATGAAGAAGCCTCAGCTGAAGCTCTGCAAGCCACTGCAAAAGATTGGTCTGACCAGGGACACAGAGTGACCACGTCTCTGAGGTGTGTGACACCACACTGGCAGCATCACTGGCTCTGGCAAGGTATGAGATCAGCAGGATTTCTATTATTCTGCATCCTGACACAGTTCATTCTGCTAGTGAGGTCTGGAAGCCCCTCAGCATGGCCAGGTGCCTGCTACAAGAAGTAACCTGCATCCAAATCATCTTGCCAAAACTGAATCAAAAAATTTGATCTTGTTTGGTACATTCCTACCCCTTTAAAGATGATTTTGAGGAGTTTCTTACTTATGCAGGAGAAAGGTCAAGCTTACAATAAGCCTGCAGTTGTACAGTAACCCACTAAGAAACCCTCTAGTTTAAGCCACAAGCGCCTGTAAACTTCTACACAGCTATTTCTTCTGAGTCACAGTATTGCCCTTTTATAGTCTTAATTAAGGAAATGGTAACATTTATTATTTTACTTTGCTTCCTGGTTACCATCCAATTACTCTTTTTTGTAATTATTTCCTGTTCTGTTATTAATGTCTGTTTTGATCTTTTCATTTGAAGGAGATTTTGTTAGATTTCCAGAACATTTTGCCTGTGAAATATTGGAACCTGTGCACATGTTCTAACCCTGGGATAAGTTTGGATCTGATTGTGGTTTACTCTTAAAGTTTAGTGTTAATGAAGCTGCAATGAGTGGAAATTCTGCTTTTCTCATTTATCAAATGCCATGTTCACCCCACATTTTATGTTCTCTCTATGCTTTCTGTTCACCACTAAATGGTGCAATTTCACTTCTCTCCATCTGATGGTTCAATTGCTTGTTTTCTATAGAATTTTAGTTTCTTCCTTTTCTACACATCCTGATACACTCCAAACCTTATTTTTACTCACCAGGTTGTTAAAGGAAAGCTCCCATTTGCCTGTTTAGTTACTGTTGCAAGCCTGTCTGTAATTTTCCTGTTTCTTTATGCTCTTCAGCGTAGTTCAACAAAAACAAGAGGTGAAACTCACTACAAACACCCCCTTTTAAGGAGTGAATGCAGTGCCTTGTTAGAAAGCAAGGCAGAAGACTGTGTTCTTTGCCTCTCTCTTGGTAATTTTTGGAAAAGCTTTAAAGGGTGATGAAGTGGCCTTGAGCAGTTTTGGGAATGTTCCCATTGAAGAAGTGAGATGCATCCTAGATGCCCAACTACCTTGTTCTTGAGGCAGGTAACTCAAATGCGAATAATTCATTTTCATTTTCTGTGGCACTGGAAGAATTCATACACGCGGTAATCTCCTTGTGACAGCTTTTTCCTATCATATCTTTTAATATTCAGACTGATGGTAATAATCACTCCAATTGCATTTTCTATACCCAAATGTTTAGCTAACTTAATTGCTGTTCTGATAACTTCTGAAGGAAAACATTTAACATAATTTGCTCCACAAAGAGCTAAAGTAAATTAACTGTGCACTGAAAGAAATTTCACCTCCTACACTCCTCAGGTTTTTCTTGGTATGCTTTTCTTTCTCTACTCTTTCCTGAGCATCTCTTCGGCCACCATTTGATGCCTTTCAGGATTCCTGCTCTCTTCTCTGCCCTTCTCTCCTTTTGTGAAGGAATATCCATCACTTTGGTTTCTTTAACTCTCCTGACCTCTGTGTTCTCTCTGACCCCATACACCTCTGGTCAGCTTTGGCTTTTCACCCGCACTTGAGTCTCTATTTCCGCTCATGTGGCACTCAGGTTTTAGGACAACGACATTATGAAAGAATGTACAATACTGGGTAGTCCAAGTGTATTAACAAAAAGCTAACTGTGGAAGAAAAAGGAAGAAAATAAATACTAAGATCCCTTTGCTGCTCTTCTGGTGATAGAGTGTAAGTGCCAAGCTAATCCTTATGAATGATTCTCATGCCTCAAAGACTGCATTGCACCAAGCTAACAAAAACAGTTAAAATACTGCATCAGGGAGCCTATTAGTCTTAGGACTTAGCGACTTAGGGAGTCTGAGTGGTTCCTACCTTAAATTTATAGTATTCTTTGTCAACATAAAAATAGCATTTTCATTATATTTTAAAAATTGTGATTCAGCAAGCCCTCAGAATGATACATTATTTGTTAAATCAATGGCAGCAGAAACTTTTCACTCTGAACAACTGCTGATTAAGAAAGAGTATTTTACTTGTGTTTATTGTTATCCTTGGTATTGTAAATAATTTTGTTTTGTTAAATAGTGTATAGCAGGCAATGGTTACAAATGCCCTTGTAGAAAGCAGACAGAATTATTTCCTCTGACTTCTGAAACAGCAGGTTCTTTCTCTGTCCCTGCTCTATTTGCCAATATTTGCACATCTCTTGTAGCTCTCCCAACCTTTTTTCCTCTCTCCAGTTAGCAGAATCTTATTAGAGGTTAAAGCTGTATTTTTGATTTCAAGTAGCCAAAAGATGATTTTCAAAATTAATGAGGCACTTTGGAGAAGTCCCTGAGCACCCTAATGTGAGTGCGGAATATGTTCTGTCATCTCTGAGGCTGCTCATTCAAGTGAAAATGGAAATGAGCACAAATGTACACACCCACAGCTTGCTTCTAAGGCCAGCATCAGGAAACATTCATGCAAGATCACAGACGACTCCAATCTTTAAGTCCAGAAATTTTAAATAAGCCTTCAATTTCCTGTACAAATACCTCCCTTTTTTCCAATAATTTCTTACCTTTCAACTTTTACTGTTTTTAAAAAGTTACATATGTACTGAGTGTTCTGAATGCTGAAAGTTACAGCTTCACCATCACCAAAGATAATTGGCCATTCTTGATAGGAATGCTATTTTAAAAGGTTGAAAATGTTCTTGCCCAAAACATGAACACCTTACAAATGTAAGGAGGAAGATAAAATCCTTCCACAACTAATTTTAACAAATCTTGTAGATATAGGCTTTTCAAATAAATAGTATGCTCCTGTGCAAGGTTGAGAGACCTTGGCATTTATTCACTGCATCTGGTACAAGTGAGAAAATCCACAGGGCCTTGACTGAATAGAATCACTTAAATAAAACTGGATTATGATTATATTCTGTCCTTGATCTTCTACCCTAAGCCTATAACTAATTCACTGGAAAATACATTATATCATGAGCTTCTGCATGTCTTAGTGGCTGCTTCTAAATTGCATCATACTGTACGCTGGTGCAGCTGAGCTGTTGTAACTTACAGAGGGAGATAAAACTTTCAGGGGTTGTTTTTAAACTACTTCTTCAGAGTTCATGTTGGTTAAGAGATTATTTCCCTTCAGTTAGCAGAACAATATCCCTTGCAATTTAAAAGAATAAATATTTTCCAGCTCTTTTCAAGTACTTATATGGATGGCACCACATGGATAGCCCTTCATCCAGAAGTGTGTTGCATATTGTATGACATCCTAAGTTGTGTGATAGTTTTATTCTTGGTTTCTGCTTTTCTACTTTTGCTGGAGTTTCTCCAAAATTTCTTTATGCCTTGGCAACCCTGAAAAGGAAGGGGATGAGCATGCAGGCTTAGTTAGCAGCCCTGGGGCAGGATACAGTGAGGAGAGGCTGGGCTTCTTCCAGCCTGGAAACATGGCTGGAGACATAGACCCACAGCTCTATTTCTATTTTCAGACACTGTAACTCTAACAGAAAACCACTGAAATTACCAGCCAGAAGCATGCATTACACACCTAACAAAATAAAGAACAGCCTTGTATAGTAAATGTGTTGCTAAGAATTATTCTTTAACATTGACTGTAGCATATAAACTGTTGAAAAAACAAAAAGGTAAAAATCTATGTTTCCCCTCAGAAATACAACTTAATTGTGCTGCTGCCACCCACTACAAGGAAAGGCACTTGTGCAGTCACAGCAGAGGGAGACTGTCACTATAAACATTTATGTAGAATTCAATATTAGTCTTTGGGCACAAATAAAAGATAAGATTTCTCTTTCACTTTTGTGAGGAATTGTCGAATTCATTAGTCCAACAGAGGTGAGGTTGTCACAAGAAAACTGGTATAGATTGAAATAAACATAACAGCTGCCAGGTTAGAAGACAAGAGACTGGTGTCCATCCAAAAAGGAGTATAAGGACAATGGCAGGTCCCCACTGGTCCCCTCAGCCTGGCAGTCAGAGCAACTCCTGCAGCAGGGGACTTTTCCCAGATCAACCAGTTTCTGCAGAATCACCTCAAAATGACCAGTCCCAGCACAGCTACTACTGTGGATTTCCTAGGTACTGCTGAATTCATTTTAGCAGCAAAGAGAATTTAATCTTCCTCTAGAACTTGTCCTCTAGTTCCAACATCAGTGCTGCCTCTCTGGCCTCTGACTTGTCTAACAACGTGACCATACAACACATCTTCAAACCCAATGGCCAAGAGTGCCCGTGCAGCTAATTTTTTTACGAAGTCTTGGTCAAAACAAAATCAAATAATCTTTGCTGTTCTTCCAGACTTTACAATATGCTACCACCACACCCACAAAAAATGGAGCTACACCTGCCTGTGAAATGATCCATGACCTTAAGATGCCAAGCTCAGCATCCTTCAGCTTTCCCTTGGCTCACTGAGTACCACTGGCTTCAGAGTCCATCCTTGCTCACAGCTGAAATGCTGCCTGCACACTATATCCAGTGACAGTACCTGCACCAGCAGGTCACAGGGTCAAAAGCCTTGCATGTTCTAACAAAAGCAAGGAGGCTGAGGCCTGCACAACGGGAATCCTAGTGTCCAGAGAGCAAACCAGCTAGTCCAGGGCTGCAAGTCAGCACATTATCCCCAGAGTTCCCTGCCATGATGACTCACAGCAGCCTTACCTGCATGGCCTGGCAGGTGCCTGTCTCCCAAGGGGCAAAAAACAAAAGAAGGCCACAGAGCTGGCTGATCTGAGGGTAATTGTTAATTAATGAATTGCATACACAACTCTCAGTGTAGGGGTAAGACTAGTACCAAAATCCTGCAATGGGAAGGGATCTACAAATCAATATGCTTCTAAATGGAAGCTTCTCCTTTCTTAAACTGTGAGAAAAATCAAACTTTCAATTACAAAAAGCAACACACTTGTTTGAAAGATAATTGTGTTTTTATTTTTCTAAGCTCGCACTTGTGGAACATAATAAATGACCTGATATCATGACAACTTTGCAAAAGAAGAATCCCCCTCTCCCCAACATCTGGACAGTAATATATAAATATTTACAATGAAAAAAATAGGAAAGAGAAGAGAATGAAGTCAACTTTAGCCAAGTCAGTTTGTTTCTACATATCTGTTTTTGAACATTAATTATTCAATCTTAACCAACACTTTCCTTCACTGAACTGAGGCTTTAACCTCATTTTTAGATTTTATGTACAACAGATACACTCCTGACTCTGCTTCTATAGTTTGCCCCTGTACAGTAACCATAGAATTTCCCCACTACATTTTTATTCCAGGTTTTTAACTTTGAAAACAACAAAAATTATACATAAGTTTGTCTCCCAATACAAAGTTTCTCACACAGTCAAACACATCACAACACTGAAAATCAGCATAATGAAATGCTGTATAGCTTCTTAACAAAGACAATAGGTCTGAGTACTCATCTGTTGGCTTTAACAAAAGCTCTCTTCAAATAGAACAGGTACGTATAGAAAAAATAACCTTATTTTCTTGTTAAAAAAGGAAATGGTGCTTTCTATAAACAAAAGAACATGTGATTTCTTTGACACAGATATAAGTTACAGTGGAAAAAGCTCAGAAAGCTTCAAATAAAGTTGGCATTTGTTTAAAAGGATGATTTAACAAGTTGGTTGGATGAGGTTCAATCAGCCCATTCAGTCTGCTAGTTCTAGAAACGTCAGTGTAAAAAACCCTGCTTTTTTTGCTTTCTGCCGTACAGTGTCACACAATCACATGACTGAAAACATGTTGCCTGCAGCAATGGTAGACACCGATCACACAGTTTGGTTGCACAATGTCACCGCCGACTGCCGTGTCCAACGAGAGCTCCCACAGCCTGCGGACGCCGCGCTGCCGCCCTCGGCAGCCGTTTCACACGTGGGAGCTGCGCCTGCCTCGCGTGCCCAGCGACACACGCAGCCGCGGCTCTCTGGCTTTGTAGTGCTCGTTGAAGTCCAGTCTAAAGCTAAGGAACCGAAGGCTCTCGTCAGAACTGGTTGTCAGCAGGACCAAGAACTGCTGGACGATTCCCTGAAAGAGAAAAAAACCCAAAAGACAGCTAAGAAAAGATCCCTGGTGTGTTTGGCACAGAATGCCAAGTGGTGCGCAGTCCTAGTAAAGAGGCAGAGAGAATCTGGGAAAAGGCAGGCACAAGGGTTCATAGCCAAATATTAACAAATCAGTTATGCTGGATTCATTCTTTCTGTAAAAACTCAGAGCCTCACTTTTATCCTCCAAACATCTTCCATGCATGTGAAAGTCTCCAGAGCAAACAGCTTGATCTTTTAAAGTGTGCTCCCCACTCCCTGTGCCCTGCTGACACCCTCCATCCATCTGAAGCCTCTGAGGCTGCAGAGCAGCTGCCTCTGTGTGCCACTGCCTGGGTGACAGCATTCAAGATCCAACCTGTGCCAACAAGAGATGTCACCTTGAGTCCATGTTGCAGGTACAATGCTGTCCAGGCCTGCATTAGAGCACTGCTGGCTTCAAACATACCCATTCCATGTGGGTTCTACAGCAGCAAGTGGCACCCCAGAACAGTAGAGTGTGTTCCCAGTAGGGTAGTAAAGACCCAACTAGACTGTGCACCTGGAGCGATTTGATGGAGGATTCGCACTGGGCATGTGGGAGGCACACTTCTGCATCCCACCTTCCCATTTGGCTCTAGCCATGCCACTGCAGGAGCCCCACAGCACATAGGAAAGGAGAAGACTTGGGGAGGGTGGGAAGACTCACTTGAAGAGCTCATTCCTAATCTCCACTATATATAACATGGGCATGCCCATAGCTAGAGCACTGCATTACTTCCAAAGATGACCAAGGCTTGCCAGAGAAGTCCTGTATGGAAAGTCCATAGTAGGGCACAGCATGAATACAGTGCAAGCACGCAAAACCTACATTGCCAACTTGTAGCAATCTTGTAGAGCATATAAATTTGGCTCATTTTTCTGGAGAATGGTAGCTTTAGAATCAGATATAATAAAATAAGACAAAGCCAGAATAAATTACTGATTATAGAAGATAGCCTGCACATGTTCCTCCAAACATCCACATCAGTGAGCTTCAAATTAAGAGTCAGGGCCTTAATAAGAAAGTTTCTGCAGTCTTTAATAGTAATGACTTGCAAAGACAGTGAGAAAAACTGGAATGCAGAAGGAATTCCTTTTTTCCCCCCTCAGACTACACCAAAAGACAGCTATTACTTTCACTACTGGAGGAAGACGACAACTTACATGAAACAACTCTCCTCCTTTGTCAGGGGAACATAAATGATCACAAAACCTTTGACTACTAAGGAACAGTGAATACAGGCTTATAAGTAGTGAAGGAAAACACAAAGACCTAGTTCCACAAACTGCAGACACATGAATACAGAAGTTACACCTACTCAATTTTTGAAATTCATTTCTACACAAAACTCAGCATATTTAAATATATAATTTAAGAGGCACCTGGTAAAAGTGAGTGAGTATTCGCAGCTGTGAGCACATTTTAGGTATTGAGTCTTGAAATTCTTTAATCCTCTTGTTCTCTTCTTCCTCTTCTGATGCAGTTACACCCCACTTGCCCTAACACAGAAACCAAATAAGTTAAGAGCTCAAGCATCTCATGATTCAAATTGCTAACTGGGCCACCTTCTGCCCAGCTACATCAGGTTTATAAAAACCAACCACTGCCATAGACAAACACAGAGCCTCCAATATGGAAACTATCCAGTCCCCTTGGTGGTTGTAAAGCACGTGAAAGAAATCAGAGAGATTAGCAAAGCAGGTAAGTCTCACACCAACACTGCATGTCAGTCTCGCAGCTGGGAAGCAGACACAGAGCTATTGCATTTTTTCACAAAAGGGTTCCATTTACCTCATCTAAAAGATGAAGTAAATTTCTCATCCTCCAAAGTCCACTAAAGAAATCAACTAAGATTTTGGGCAAGACAGAAACAAGCAAAACTCCTGAGCGGTGTTTAAAGTCATTAGCAACTGCTGATGACTTCTACATCTGTCCCAAATACATTTTTCATTTTTGCTGTACGTCTACATGGTATCTAAAATCTTCCACATATCAAAAGACAAGTAGATCTGCCTAAATTCATTTTCACATTCCAGTAATATCCTTACTGCACCTCAAGCTCACGCTGTTTTTTCCTCTCTTCAAATTGCAACCTCAGCTGCAGCTCTTCCAGAGCAGCTCTGTACATTGCATCTTGCGCATTCTGGAGCTCAATGATCTGATCAAAAACAGCTCGAAGCTGATTGAGAAGTACCTGTGAAACAAGCAACAAAATAATTAAACAGATATACAGCACAAGAGTTTTAAGTTACCATTTTCCAGAACATGAGTAAATTTAAAAAAAAACCCAAACTTTTTTATGCACAACTGGAGAGACTGTTTTGCAAAGCCCTAAGTCAGTTGTTGCATGATCACACAGTGTCTTAGGACCAAAAACAACTGGCCCACACTACAGCAAGTTTTATTACCAACGTGTCACTATATCTGGGCAGCAGGTACAGAACCTACCATTATAAAATCTTATGTTAGAGGAATAAAAATCACTCTTCCCTTTGCTCTTCCAATGTAAAAGAAGGTGGTTCCTAACATATATGCCAAGATCCTAAAGTTATAATTTAATGCAAAGGAGAAGACTTACCCTGGAATCACTATCCAGCAAGCACCGAGCTATGATTGTGTCCAGAAAAACTTCATGAGCAGCAATGATGTGATCCAAGTCCTGTGCTTGTTGGACCTTGTTCCAGAGTTCATCCCATGAACATTCAAGCACCTGGAGCAATGATACAGGATTGGGCTGTTTTGATTTGCTAGATGACAAGCTCTTTGAAATTTAAGACACATAAGACATACAGAACATTAGAAGTGCTTCATTTTCTAAGTAACTAATTGAGTGGGTAGAGTTTACCTCAAATGTAATGTAATACTGCATTTGATGAATGAAATGGACCATTTCTGATGCCAAAACGTGACACTGATGCAGCACCCCAGAAAGCTCTGTAAAAGATGCAAAGAGATAGCATGTTAACGACTGCAAGGACAAGCACAGTCACCAAATCAGCTTGGTAAATTCTTTTCTATCAAATTGAATACTTCATAACACAGTCACTAATCTCAGATGGTAGCAGCAATACTGGCTGGCACAGAAGGGCACAGAACATTGCACAATTACTTCCTAGAAAATGTGAGCCAAAGAAGATACCACCTGTGTGCTCAGACAGTGCTGGAAACAAACTTCCTCTTGAGAACATAAATAAAACCCGGGCAACGGGAGACGGCTACAACCTGAAGACCCTCAGGTGAAGGGGAATATAATCTGTTAACTGCACCACAGTCTCAAAGGCGAGAGAAACCAAGAATGCAGAACCACTAGTTTCCAGTCAAACAAACACTGATTTGGTGTGGAGGCCTGATGAGATTCTTCTCAGGTCAGAGAGTCAGAAAAGATGCTTATGTCCCTGTTCTGGAATGCTCCCCCTTCCCTAATCTTCTATTAGCCCCTGTCACTTTGCCACTCCCTCGGATCTTCCCGATTGGCTCTTGTATCCAAACCTCGCCTATGTACTGCCCCCTATGCCTTCAGACCATTGGCCCTGGTGCTCTCTCCAACCCCACCAACTCCGTATAAAATCCTAGACCTCTTCCTTGTGTTCTCTCTTCTACTCATCTCCTCACATGCATGGCTGGAATAAACTTCTCCCATGGACCCTTCTTGCTTCGCTGCCGTCAGCCATTTTATCAGCTATCTGGTGTGTGCTTGTAAGCGTGTTATATGTAGCAACCTTGCCGAGTGGCTTTGCTGCTGAGACATTCTTGGAAGGTTGCAGCACTCACTATTGCATGCTGCAACAATTTGGGACAGGGAAATAACAGTAAACTAAATCCTATCTCACAAAAGCAGAAAGGAAATCTGGTTATCCTGTAACCAGCCTTGTGCACTAGACTTTTACAAGAGCTTGTTTCCTAATGACCTCCTGAGGCCAGGTGTCCTCTCCTACCCAGCAAAAGTTCTTAATTATAAAATGATAAATCTGTAAATATTATTATGCCATAAAGAAGCATAACTCAAGTTATTTTTTACTGAAAGAAATGTAGATAGATTAAAAAAAAAAAAAAATCAAGAATGAGCCAGTACAGATGATCACAAATGATTATATTCTCTAGCTGAGATATAGGATCAAAAAGTCCCAGTCCTAGAGCCACATCATTTCAGAGCTTTCTTATTTCTTCTCAAACATCTCTTTTTAGCCTCTTCTGTTCTTAGCTAAACAAAAACAAAGTGAGTGAGTGAAGGTAAAACTATTAAATTCAGAACTGCGTATGTATGAGACTGCATAGTTAATTGACAGTACAAGTAAGAGGGAGACATAGGGTACAAATAGGAAGGCACGAAGGAAGATGAATAGGAATGCATGGAAGAGTTACAGTCTCACAACTGGGCCAGAATAAAGATTCCTTATGTTAGTGCAACTTTAAGACAGAGATCAAGGATTAAGTAAAACAACAAATAGAAAACTTCCATTTATAATTATGTTATTTTACCATCATCACCATCATCTACCATTAAACAGCCAGTCAAGAGGAGCATCAAAACAAAATTAATCTGAACATCATTTATCAGACTTTTTTTTTTTCCCTCTCAGTTTAAAATAAGATACAGTCATTTAAATCCATTTTACAACCATGTCATCCATTTGGACACCTCTCACCTGGCATACTTTTCAGAAGCTTTGCATTGCACATGTGCCCTTTCCATATATCAGTAAGAATATACTCCATTCTCTTTGCTCTCCAAAGGAAATTAAATACTCTTAGATAGTGGCTCATGCACTCACGTGTAAATACCTACAAAACAAAGAAAATATCAGTACAAGTTAACAGACATATCATATATCCTGAAGAACCAAGAATTTCTTCCCAGTCCATCTTACCTAATCCATGCAGATTATTATTACATATTGTAAAAAAGTGTTTCCTGAATATCCCAGAACTTTTGGAAAGATCATTCCTTGAGGGCTGAACAGTTACCTATCATTCAAGTATGCAGAGGACACTGCTGAAGTGTAAGAAGGGGCAAAACAAAGCCTAAGCCTCTTTTAAAGCTACATATGAAAATTCCTTCTGCTGGTCAGACTCACAGATTGTCCTGCTTAAAAACAAAAGTTCTTTACAGATTCTTTATAGAGACTAAAATATATTTTGATAAACAGTGCAACTACCTATCACAAATGCTGTTTAAACTGCATAAATAAGTTCTGCACAAATACATTCTTCAGTTCCTTACAAATTATCCCAAATTAGTATCTACAGACTAGTAATAATCCAAGAATAGGAGCACTCAATATGTTAACTACTTGCTAAAAATCCTGCTGGAATAAACAAATTACTGATTTTCAGTAATGATTGTTTTAAATGTAGCTTTTCAGCACTCACAGGTAAAAACTGAGATTTTTGCTTAACTGTTGATATAATGGGTACATCCTAGATGCAAAATATAATATCTCTGATATCACAATCCAGAACAAAAAAGGTTACTTCAATTAAAAAATACTTAGCAATCTAATTCAGCACCCAAGACACAGCCAAAGCCAGCAGCGTGTATGACATTACCGTTGCTATTGGCCCATCAACGTGATAGTCCAAGCTGAAGACATCCCATCCAGTGTCCCCAGGAGATACCTGTATTAGAAAAATATGCTGCTTTCAGTGTATAATCAGAGCATACTAATGCTGAAGACCAACTCTTGCTTACTCTTTCATTCTCAAGGGCCTATGAGCAAACAAGCATTCACATCAACAAAAGATACAGGAGTTTCTTGTTGAAAGTAGCAGATTAAGCAAAAATTAATCAAACCCTTTGATATAAGGATGAGACTCATCTCATACAAATATTGATGTTTGTAATGTTAACGTTTTTCCACTGAACCTCGTAAAGGAAAATATATGTCAGGAAAAATTTCTTTGGCATCTGAAATCTGAAAGAAACTTATTTCAGATGCTATAGCTCATCGCTTAAGTCTCACCTTTGGGAATGAAGCTCTCAAAGCTTCAGCATCAGGGCCACCAGCATCAATTTCTGTTAGGCCCCAAATACTCAACCTTGTATTGTCAATAGCTGTAAACTCACATCTTGAAATACAAATAGACAATAGACAGGGAAAGGGAAAATAAGAAGACTTACTAAATGACATTTATTTTATTCAAAAGAAATGTCACTGGAAAGGAAAGGAGGAAATGTATTCATATATACATTCAAAAATTTTGTTTCACGTAGATGCCTGCGTTTATACACACACAAAAGCATGTTTCAGGCGAGAGTCACCATGATGTAACAGACCTCCAGAAGTCGAACATCCAATCGCTTGAGAATCTCAGGATTATCGAACTGGGCATTCGTTGCCCTCACTGCTGTTTCCAGGATTCCAGTTAGATTATGCTGATATAAGGTTGTAGCTGGTCGTGCAAGCTCTGGCCTGGTGGTTATGAAACAGTCATAGCACATTACTGATACACTCTGCAGCAGCAATTCAGCACTAACTGCAGCAGACAGCAAAATCCTTTTCTAACAGACCTTCAAAATTCTCTCATATTGCTCTTTCAGTCTTAACCATGAAGAAAATCAGTGAGCAAAATATTAGCAGAGTATGAGCAGAAAGTATGTCTATTCATATGCAGCTATATTCCTCATGCTAATGTTCAGGAGTAACTTAATCCTCATTTAATGCCAGTAATTTGAAGTTACCAGGATTGTTAGTTTAGCTAGTGTGTAATTTGAGTTGCATTCATATCTAAAATGAGGCAGATTACATAATTAGCATATCAAACCAATAATTTCACTTTAGTTTTGAGCAACTTAGTGATAGCCATCTCACGGGCTCAGAAGTGCTGGCAGAAGCACAGAAACCCACCCCCCTCTATTTAACTTCAACTTTCCAAAGAGCTGCAAAAAGCAACTCTTGCTCTACCCCTTTCTCCCTCAAGATCAGTACTGGAAAGCCTCTCACCCCTTCTACCTCAAATGTAATACTGACTCCATAAACCAACCTTATTCTACTTCACATTAAAAAGCATGGTCATGTACAAACCACCAGCAGACAATGTTGATTTTGATTTACAAACAAGTTAATGAAAGCTCTATTACAAAGCCTGCCGTCTAGACCAAAGAAAAGTTCTGCAAACAACGCTTATGATTGACTAAGTTTCATCAGAAACACCAGCATGTAAAACTGAGCTTGCAAATACACTTTAAGAACTGGAATCAGTAGTTGTGTGTGCACCTGAGTGCTGAAAACAGAAGCTGGTGAGGAATCACTCAGATTTTTAAAATTGCATTGAGATTGACACAATGTTTTGGACCAAACACCTCCAAAATATAGAGGCCTAACAATCCCACAGCAGTGCTAACCAGTGGCATCAAAAGCAGCAGAACTGTTCTGCTTAAACTTGCTGACAGGAGCAAGAGAAGTGTCAACATTCTTGAGGCTGTCACAGAGGCAGCATAAAGATATCTATATTAGTGCAACTTTTCAAGACTTTGTGAAAGGGTACTGTACATACTTCTTATCAAAAAGGAAGAACAAATGTTAAGCCTCAGGCTCAAAGAAATCAAACCCAAAATTGAATTTAAAAGTTATTACTCAAAGGTTTAATTAAACAAGGTACTTAGAGAGGGTTCTCTTCAAAAAGCAAAACAGTTTCTGTACTGTTCATGCGCAGAATCATCAGAAAATCAACATAATTAACCCTTCCTATTGTCTTACTTGAGCAAGTCCATTAAATGCCTGATAAAGTCTCCTTGACCAAGTAACAAGTAGCGCCTCATGGCCTGCATGTGTTCCAGCAAATTGTACTTCTTATTGAGAACATCCAGCAGGTATTTGCTGGTTTCAAAATAAGCTGCATCAATTTTCTCTTGAAATGCGTTCTCCAGATCTGTGAACAAATCCGCCGCTAAAAGAAAATAAAAA
Organism: Dasyornis broadbenti; assembly: GCA_013397935.1. NCBI lineage: Eukaryota > Metazoa > Chordata > Aves > Passeriformes > Dasyornithidae > Dasyornis > Dasyornis broadbenti. Next base: position 460,098 of record VZRN01001378.1, read on the forward strand.
TTAAAATTAAATTAGTAGTTTTCCAAAACTGAGGCAAACAAGCTTTGGAGTTGAAACACACAAACAGAAAAATTGCCATTTCTTCTGATCCACTGTGTTATACATTTGCCATAGCCAAAGCAAAAGCAAGTCTAAAGCAGGCTACACTTCAACAGTGTTACTTTTAATCTGGGTCCAGTTTGTACTTTCCAGTAGAAGCTCATATTACGTCACTTTTACACAAAAAGTTGAGGATTTTTAAGCTTGTTGAAATACTGCAGTTTACAAATCAAATAATTTAAGAAGATCTAAAATCTCAGAGTTAGGAAAAAGCTTTGTTGGGGGGAGGGAATCTAAATCAGAAAGTACTTCTAAAGGTACAGGGAAAAATAAAGAATCAGAGTGTTAAACCCTCAGCTGAAGAGAGTTTCCATATATAAGAAAATTATAGAAAAGGGAATATGCTTGAGTTACCTGTGGTACAGCCAGCAACCTGATATTTTCTTCTCCCTCTTTAATGCATGGCAATTTGGGGACAGAAAGAAGGAAGCAGTAGAAAGTAGTAGGAAGCTTATTTCACTGTTTTCTACAACTATAAGCTTATCAAGAAAGGGACTCCAGTAAAGCTGGAGATAAAGTTATGAGATAGCAAGAACCGTGGCCTCTTCAGGCAACATGGAGCAATACTCCAAACACTGGATTGCCAGCTATAGTAAGATTCAGACCTTCTTACTTCTTCAACTTCTTACTATCTCAAGCAGAAAAAGCAGCCTTTCCCCTCTCCTTAGTACTGCTCCCATTGCCTTGAAGGAATTGATCTGGCCACAGCCCTTCACCTCAGACTGGAAAGTTCAATTTTACATATGTAGCTGAAATGCACCTCCTCCACATACACACATGCCAGTGCAGGCAAAATGCAGCATTCCTGTCTGACATGCAAAACTGCTAAAAAAGTTGTCTCCACCAACAAACAAGAGGCCTAGGCACAAGTTTTGAAAACTGTACAAAACAATCTCAGGACACTGAAAAGCCAGAAATGGATAAAGAAAGGGTCAGACTAAAGGCACTGACAAGCAGGTCCATGAGCTGCTACTGAATGTAGAGTCATTCCTGGTCCAGAAGTCCCCAAACTGTGGACAGCTACATGTTGGAGCTGAGGTCACTTTATCTGTCTTTACTGTTCCTCTCTCCCAAATGCTACAATTCCCTGGCCAGAAAGGATGACCAACTTCTACACAGTTATGTCAGACTTCTTATTTTAGTACATGTTCAGACAGTTTTCTACACCATGATTACTTCAGCATTGAAAGGAAACTCGGGAAACATGGTAGTTAAGGTTCAAAGGCAAATGAAATAAATAAATAATACAGCCAAACCTATGAAATGTTGAGACTTAAAATAAGAAAAAGCATCCAGAACTCAGGCTAGTATCCTAGCTTTCCATGATCTTAATAGTAAATAATTATCTGAAGGGACTTTTCAGGGTATTGTCAGATGACACAAACAAGCCTGAAAGCAAACGCTACCAACATTCCTAACATAGAATGCTCTCTCAGGATTAAATGGGTAAAATACCCTAAACACAAATGCAGTTTCATGCAAAATGAAAGCAGTGCAGTATCATGAGGTATTTAGGCTGCCAACCATAAGCTCAGCATGCCTTCAGCACACTGCAGATAGAGTAACATATTTCTGACACTACACTTCTGTCTGGAACAGTTACTCTCAGCACTTAAGATAATGTATGTGCTTTAAAGCTCTCATCCCCTACATAACAGGAAACCTGTATTTGTGCAGATCTTCCATTCAATCAAGGGGAGAGAGAAACAAGTGCAAATTTAAAGAAATATTGGAAAAGCATGCTCATAAATGCTGTATAAAGTGGTGAAAGTAGTGCAGGCAAAGAATGTTTTTTCCTTTTTTCCATGAATAGCTGGCAAGATGATTGTTCAAATGCATTTACAGCCCTTATTCACTTAACCCTGACCCCTCTCTGCACTTTAGGCTTATCTTTGACTAAGCAAGTAGTGAACATGGTACAAAAATCACATTATTAGATGACATACTCTTCCAGATGTGAATGGGATTTTATTACTAGAACATCTTTCATGGAGGCACTTATGCCAGAAGCCCACAGTTAACAGTTAACTGTGAACAGTTAATATTAAAAGCAATCCAAGGTTATCTAGAGGGGGAAAAAAATCCCCAAAACCCAAACCCAGCAACCTCACATACACAAGCCTTAAAGTTATATATAATATTATGTAATATGTTATAAAGTGTAAAGAAGGATATTCTTCGAAAACAAGAATTGACAGAAAATTATTTAGATTATTAGCATCAGAAAACTTAGTCTGTTAAGATATAGCTCACTGGGATCTCTTTGGTACATTAAACAAGTTATCAAAAGAAGTAACAGTAGCAAAATACTACTTGCACCAGAAGGCAGCAATCTGTCCTTTCTCCGAGATGTAGCAGCATCCTACACATGGTTTTCTAACTATTTAAACAAAGTCTCCATGGTTTAGATGTTTACTATTTGCTATCTTTCATATTAACAATGTTAATTTCGTTGCAAGAAATATGCCACCAAATATAACCACAAATGGTGTTTAAGTTCTCATTCATTAAAATTAAGATCTGTTCTAAATAAAAGAAAATAACCTGAAGGAACTCTGATAATTAAGTTTAGGTTTCATGTTAACAGTTGGCAACCCCAATTCTAAGTAATCTTCAAAAAGAATTTTACTAACCTTCTATGTACTTAATTTTTTTGATATATTGGCATAGTGCATTTACAGAAAGGCTAGAAGGGCTTCTGTCCTGTTTTTATTGGTCATTCTCTTATTTATAACTGAGGATTTTTTTCAACCACAAAATTAATTCAGTATTATTACGGAATTGTATGATGGCATATATTTGATGAGAAGTCAAACACACTAAATTCTTATTGATTCACTCAAGAATATCCTGCTCCCACCCCAGCTGAAGGCAGACTGTTTGTTGAATGGTTTCATTCAGAAATCCAGTACATTAACAATCATCCAGCAAACCTATCAAATTAAGAAAATTATACACATGCATTATTTACATCTTTTGTAAAAAACAAGTATCCATTAAATCATCTATATTTTAGGGCAGATGGGACTTTTGTACTGCTTTCCACCCCACCATCCATAAAGTCAGTTTACAGTCTAAACCACATTTTGTACAAGAGGTCAGTTCAAAGGGGAGACACTGAATAATATTAATACTGTACCGTCTTTTGAAGACTCTGCAGATTTTGCAACAGCAATCATCTTTGTGGATGGAGTTTGATCATGACAAACTTGATGTAAGAAGTTTATGGATTTTCCTATTAGAAGGACCTGAACAAAAAACAGGCTTTTTAAAAAAGTGATTTGCATATAAGAAAAAAAAATAAACCACCAATCAAAGAAGCCACCCACAACCACCAGGACAACAAGATATTTTGTCATCTTTCTGTGCTCTTAGTTTCACAGTCCCGATCACAGCAATCCAGAACAGCAAAGCTAACATGAAAAGGTTTTAAACACAAACTTTCCCCCTCCTTGAGATCCTTAAAAAAAGTTTAACAGTTAGAGAACGGAAAGTAGAAACAGTCCTATAGTCTTCCTCAGCAAACAAGTCTAAAATCCCTAAGATGATTACTTCCTTAAATTTGGCCATTATTTTCTCAACAGAAATCTAAGCAGCAGCACAGGGCAAACAAATCATCAGAAGATGAACTTTTAGATTCATACCTTCTTTGATTGCTCCATTGTAATAAAAGAAGGGATCATTGATTTCCTTAAAGTGTATTTGTCATGCCACAACCGATCAGTTTTAACTGTAGGATCTGAAGCTACAAAAAACTGAAGATTGAAATAAATATTAAAAGCAAAAGATGAATGTAAACTCTAACCTATAGTTTCACCTATTATTCCTCCTATTTTAACAGATGCAGAGGAAAAAAAAAACACAAAAGGCCCACAAACCCCAAAAAAAGTTGCAATTGATATGGTGATCAAATGCTAGTGTCTCAGCTCCACACAAGAGAATCCTCTCATTTGTAAAAAACTAAAACTATATTATTAGTTTTATTGAAGTGAATTTTGGATGGATTCTGTCCTCATCCTGTCAAGCAAGATATCCATTTTTTGGACAAGAACTTTTTTCACTGCCTCCAAATACCATTTTCCCCAAGAACGGCCAATTGTCTTTGTTCAAAACTGTGTCTATCATACGAAAATTGTAGCTTTCAGTACAACACATCCAACAATAATTTTCAATATTAAGAACACACAGTGCACATGCAGAGGTTAGAGCTAACAAACTACATAAAAATCAAAAAAAGACAAAACCTCGTATCTGGGGAGTAGCTAGGAAAAAAAAAAAATCTATTTTACACTTCTGAAAGAAAATTCATTTTACATAATGCTGACCTTAAAGATCAGCTGTCACTGTTACTCAAATTTTGAGCAAAAGAAGGACATTCCAGGAAAACAGACAGCGTATTTTATTCTCAAGTAAAATTACTCAGATTTGTCTCAGAAGTTCTCAACTAACATTAAAAAATGATTCTTTGGCTTCTTGGAACAAAAACAACAACCCAAAAAAAACCTCCCAAAAAAACCCACCCAAAAATACCAAAAAAGAGTCTTTAAAAAGACTGTACTGATTGGAGACAAAAGTGTTGAGAGAATTTAAAAAAGCAAAAAATATTTCCAAGAAGAAAAAGAACAATCACAGGAACTTGATGTTACAGAAGTCACAACAAATATCTCTGCAGAGTTTCTATTCTAGAATAAGAAACCTCTTCTACCCAATCTGACAGACTGAACTTATTTATCAAGGTTAACGGCATGCACTCAGAGAAAAGTACTCCAAGCTTCATTCCAAATACAAGGTTTGCATTCTAAACAGTTACAAAGAACTCTGCATACATTACTGTTGTTACAGGAATGTAAGAAAAGCTATACAGAAATTGTTTTGTCTTCAGAAAAAAAGAACCTACTGTCAGTGCATCATTCTGACTCTAATAAACACACCCAGGATATGACTCATTGAAGACAACATACTGTATCACTGCAACCTGCAGATACCAAATTCATGAAGAATTCATGAAGAGAGTGATATTTCAGGTTATTGCATGTATTCCTTACTCATGTTATACACTTATCACAGTCTATTTTTCAAATTTTCCTCTAAGCTTCCCACATATTATCACACCCCAAAGCAAAGAGAGACGAAGTATTTACCGTAGCACATACATTACCTCATGGTATGTATCCTCCAGCTCTCCATCATAAATCCAGCGATAAAGGAAGTTCAGTACAGGATGAGATACCAGGCCAAGAATGTGCTGAACCAGAGATCTCATGTAGGGATCTCCTGTTTTAGTATAGGCATGAACTGCAGAGGCTAGTTCACCACCTTTTCTCCCTGTAAGATCATAGGAGAGAGGAACAAAAATGTTTGAAGGAAAACCATATGCACCCCATTTAAATTTAGCAGCCATTGATTTTAGCTACTCATGTCACACTGAGCTTGCTAAACAGCAATTCTCAAACATAGCAAAAGCAGATTTTTTTATTGCTAACACGGAATTCCTAGGTATTAAGGCATGAATAATTAATCTCACTAAAGCATTAAGCACAGAGTTCTCTGTCTGCTTTATGGTGGTTTAGAGGAATGAAAATTTCAAGGCATCAGATCACACACAAAAGGTTGATATTATGCTTCCAGAGAAGCAGTAAAGGAGCCTTAGTATGTTTTTGTTCTTTCCTGTACTTGACGCTCTCAGATATTCTCTGTGCATACATACACACAAATACAGCTTTCCTGTTTATTGGTTATAGTTGCCCCCATAGCTCCATTAGGTAATAACTCCTGTCTTCTTGCAACTAGTAAGAAGCTGTCCAAAAAAAAGTTTAAAAATAGATTTAATATTTGCTTTTGCTGCTATGCTGCACAGCTTACAGCTTCCTTACAGCAGAGCCCAGAGAACTCAAATTTCATTAATGTCTTAAAAGTAAACCCCACTTTTCAAAAAAAATTTGCTACCAATTCCAATAATCAAGGTAAAAGAAGTATTGTAGCCAAAAAAACCTAAGATGCTCTTTCTAAAGAGCTACTGTCTCTTAAATCTGAAGCACCCTCAGGGAGAAGCATCAGTTACTGATTAGTTTAATTAGTTACTGGCCGAAGTTCTGGTAAACTCCAATATGACTCTTGCCAGCATCTTCTTGTGGATTGCCAACAGAATCACATCACATCTGCAGATTTGCAAAGTTTTGTTGTTTCACATAAATCTGCAGACAAGTTGCAAATGACTCCTCTATGCCATCATATATAGAGGAACTGCGTAACACTCATACATAAAGAAAATAAGCCAACCATTTAATAATATATTAGTAGGGCTTTTTCAGTGTACCATTCTCTGCAAGATGATTGAGTAACTAAAAGTAGCATGAAAAGTGGATGCTTAAAATTGAATTTTTGAAGCACATTCTATTTTTAAAAATGTAAAAAGTCTGAGTGTATCAACACAGCACTGTAATTTGTCACGCTTTGTTTAAATTACAAGAGGGAGAATCCTCTGAATTATCTACTTAAAAATTTCTGAAAAAAGTCTAAACAAGCAGCAACGTTATTGATACCCACCTCTAGCATGCACAACTACTCAAAGTTATATAACTTGCCCAAAAATATTAAATTAATGTTAAACATACCTTGACAGTGATCAACAAGTGCTGCGAGGGTCTTTAACCTTATTTTGGGATCATATGTCCAGACTAGAAGACGGCGAAGTGTTAAACTGCTCTCAAGTCCCAAATTCACACCTTGATCATCTTCCAGTTGCAACTGATCAAGTTAGAAACAGAAAGACATGTCAAAGAACAAAACTGAAGCAGGACTGAAGCAGAACTCAGGTTTCATAGTTTGCTCTGAAGTCATATTTTTACTAATACACTTGAAATATCCAGTGTTACATGTTGTCTCATTAAATCACTGGGCCAAAACCTGAGAGTCAATTTTTACTAGAAACAAGAGAATCAAGCACAGGTGAAAGAACAGAGACAAGCAGAAGTAGACAAAGTACAAAGGCCAAAGAAGTTAAAGATAGCAAGGTAACAGATAGTCACAAAAAGAGAAAAGAGCAAAGGAAAAAATAGAGATCCTGAAAGATAGTAAGAGATACTCAAAAAAGAATAAAGAAAAACATCTAAAGGAAAGGCAGGCTGTAGGAAGTAAACTTATTACTGCACACGCAGCTTATTTTGGTTCAACATGGGACAAATCCCATTAAAGTTCTTCCTCCAGAAGCCATCACAACTTAAGTTAGATTTATAGTGAGATTAAGAAATGGCTACATGGAAAGAAAACCACCAAACTTTAAAAGCTACAATAAGAAAACTCTATCATAATGTGACTACCATGAATCTTCCAACACCATGGAAAAGAAAAGCCAAATATTTGCATCCAAGGTACAAATGCAAATCTCATACAAGTACAGATGGAATAAGCAGGACAAGAACAGAACTTCAGAATACAGAAGCAAGCTCCTAGAACAGTACAAGCAGATAAACTTTAAAAAAGTTTCCTGTATATGACAATCCACCCTGTGCTTTCCCATCTAGTACATTTTTTAGCCAAATGCAACATACTAGTTAAATTTAAGACTAGTGTCATCCACATTATGTTCAGCATTAAAGCCAGTTAAATTCATTTGCTTCTGAATGCTCCTGGGTCCACGTTTGAGATTTTTCTTTGGTGTTTTTGGAAATTTGCAATGATAAGAGAGATACATGAGCAAATGCCACCCTTTGACTTCAGGGAAGACATGGTATATCTTCATCATGGAACTGCATTTTTAAATGGGCTCACAATGTGAAAACAATCTGCAAGAAAAAGACCAGAGAAGCTTATGGAATAGTACACAGCATGTTCAGGATTATTCTTTCAGGGGTAGAAACATGCTCAGGGGAAGCTCTGACAACATAATAAAAAGTTCTAAAGAGAGTGTAGAAACCTTTGACAAGATTCTTGTTGTTCTATACCAGTACTCTCTCTGGAACTGCAGCTAACAACTCCTAAGCTGGCAACCTGTACGATCTCCTGAATCTAAGAATGCTGCATACACTCAATTTCAGGTCAATTTTCTACATGTTTTCAAGAAGTTAAAAGGTACAGGTTTTTTTCTGTTTTTTTTCTCCATTCTCCCAGCCTTTCCACCCTTCAAATCACAAAAGAATCTCTTTCACTGTTGGATCTCCTTCCTTTCACACCTGTGGGAAGGAATGTTGCCAGGAGCTCCTGAAAATCCAAACATAACATGACTCTGGGAATCCCTTCAGTTAGGTGCTGAGGGACCTAGATTCCCCAGAAACTCAAGTCCGCTATATTACAGACACTGTTTGACTGTTCCCTATGAAAATGCATTTCATCAACATGCTCAAGATGAAGATCAATCTGGCAAGGAACATGAAGAGCAACAAGAACAGCAGTAAAAGTAAGACGGGAAAAATGTGTGTCCAACCACTGAATGGTGCCGGGAAAGGGGTGACAGGAAATATGGAAATTGCTGAGGTACTTAATGCCTTTTTTGCCTTGGTATTTTGGTAAAACTTGCTGTTGGGGATACAGATGTCAAGACAAGAAGAGAAGTCTGGAACAAGGAAGACTGAGTAGAGAAGGATCAGGCCAGGGTACACCAAACAAACAGGATATGCTTAAGTCTATGGGACCTGACAGGATGCACCGACAGATGTTGAGGGAGGGAGCTGGCCAATGTCACTGCAAGGCCCTCTCCATTATTTTTGCAACACAGCAATTAGAGGAGGTTTCTGACAACCCTGAGAAAGCAAGCGTCACTCCTCTCTTCAAGAAGGAGGAGCCATAAAACTACACACCAGTGAGACTCACTTCATTCCCTGGGATAGCAGCTAATCCTGGAAAACCATTTCCAAGTTTACTGAGGACAAAGTTCTCAGGAAAAAAAGCTCAGGGAAAGGAGAAGGAAGTAGGAACATTTGTGGTGATGGAGTTTGTCTTCCCAAGCCAGTGCTAAGCGTCCTGAGGCCCTGCTTGCCAGAAGTGGCTGGACATCTGCCTGCTGATGCAAAGAAGTGAATGAATTCCCTACTTTGCTTTGCTTGCACGCACAGCTTTTGCTTTCCCTTCTAAACTGTCACTAGCTTGATTGACTTGCCTTTTTGTCTTCCTTCTATTTTCTCCCCATTCCTCAAGAGACAGGGGGGAGCAAGAGCCTGGGTAGGTGCCTGGCTGCTGCCCAGGGTCAACCCACCACAAAGGCAAATGCAGTTTGAAAATAAGTAACCCCAGAACTTTCCTTTCATTTTCTCCTTACAGGCTTTCCCTCCCACCATACTCATCTCTTCTTTTGAAAGGTTTTGTGGAGCAGGAAAGGTAGACAAAGCTGCATTTCAAAGCAGTCAAATATTTTCATGGTCAAGAAGTTTTACAAGTTAGAATAACCCAAAGCTTCAGCAAACCAAGAGAGAAAATACATTTTGGACAGAGTAAGAAGTAATTACAAAAGTAATAACTGGAGAATAACCAGGAAAAACAAGCAAAAAGGATATATAACAGGCATTCCAAAAGTCAAGAATGTTAAAGACCTGCAAGTGAGTTAAAAGGAACAGATACTTTGAAAACATTTACAAAAGTCTATGACAAACTATAAAGATTTTATTGACATTAGAATTTTAAAAGGTAGTTAAATTTAGCTTTAGGTCAATTCTCCGAATAAATTTTTTGCCATTAGAAGTAATGAATCCCTTGAAAACCCCTTAAAAAAAAAAGGCAAGAAGAAGAAAAATATTTTAATTTTTGAGACAGCATCTAGATGCACATATCTATAAACATTTGTGGACAAACTGCAAGATTATCAGCACTGAGTCGGTCTATATGTTACAGAAAAAGAGTAAAGCATTGAAATATCTGCAGAACAGATGTCTTTACTCAGAAAACAAAGGGACAAGAAAAATTTACACTGTCCCACACAGAAAAAAAAAGTTGGAACTATTATTACTAGCTGCTGAGTCACACACTGCTTGTAATATAGATTGGTTTTTTCTCCCCTCAAGGATGTGTCACATTGTTTGGGATTTAAATGATAAAGATATTATGCAAGATGAAACTGACAAAAGGGATGCAAACCAGGGACAAAGACTTAGAAATACACTTTGTATTCGTTGCTTATGTAACACATCAAATACCAGTCAATTCTTAAGAGGAAAATATTCAAGGATACATACATTCGAAGACTAAGAAATGTACAAGTTACAGAGAATTGTGTTCACCGTCAACAGAAACTGCTGTACATCCTTCACTTTCTAACAGAACAGATAGGTATACCTTTTAGGAGATATAGAGATCATGTAGAACAAAATAGTGAAGTTGAATACGGACCACCTAACTCACCTGAGAATGTAAAACAGACAGAAGTCGGTAGTATTCTTTAAGTTCCTGATGTAAGGCTGCACAAAAACTCTGTAAGAAGAAAAATAAGAACGGAAAAAAAAAGGAAAATTAATCAAAAAAATCTCTCTGGTTTCATCTAGAATAATTTCAATTCTGTCACCACGTGTCCAATATAATCAGAAGTTTACTGAAGGGAATCATTCTACAAGCTTCAGCATAAAAGCTAGTTCTTAGAGAAGTGGCCAAAGTATAAATGCTTCCCTAAGAGCTGCATATACCTTTCCAAGAACATATATACACATTATCAAGTGACCTTGTTTCCTGCTGTCTTAACTCTATCAACAGATTAAACTATGACAAGTATAACTCCTCAAGTAGATATATCATCTCAGTAATGGCATTAATAATTAGCACAGGGATGTACGAATTATAATAGACTCAGTTGAAGATTTTTTTTTAATATTCATGTAAGATACAGCATGCAGTGAAGTAACAGTTTAAATTTCAGGAAGGCCTCTAACAACAGAACACAGAAGGCAACTATCATTATATTTATAGTATAGACTATTTGACATAAACAAGAAAATGCTCAAAAAAGTACTCCCAGTGAGTGCTGCCAGATCAAGTACGCTAAATTTCTGACCTTTTATCAATTCACAGTTATATATGATTCTTCACTTGACATGGTAGAAATGAACAACACAAAGTATATCTTAAGAAATTTGTAAAATGTGCAGAAGTTAATTCAGGCCTGAACAAAAACAAAATTCTTCATTAAACAATTCTAGGCAAACCTACTTTAGGTTATTTAAAAATCAAAATAAATTTTAAAAACAATTCCTGAAATAATACTTGTTTAGTGATGAACAGTTTTCCACACATTAGGGTTTAGGGGGGGGTCTTGCTTTTTTTTATAATGGTCTTAACCTAATATACAGACTAAAAAAAATGCCTGCAACACATTTTTCATAACTGAATTTAAAATATGGCTCATTAATTTGGGACTAAGTTAAAAAGATTTTAAAACCCTCCAAGAAGTACCTAAAGTTTTTTATTTGTTTGGTTTCTTGGAAGATACTCCCATGCACACACACAAAATTCTTCACAACCATTTCTAACCACTTCTCAGCTAATGAATTTGGTATCTGTTTTAACAGCTTCTTTTTTTAAACAGGAAATTTCCCAGGACTATCCCTTCAAGATGTTTTAAAATTACAGTCAAAAGAATTTGGAAAAAATAAGGACAACTTCACAAAAAAAACCCAAGAGCCTGAAGAAAAATATTTATTCACTAGAGTATGCAAAAGGCAGAAATCATTTCTAGAAGCACAAGGAGAAAATAAATCTTCTTTCTTGCTAAGCAGCTAAGAAGCCTAGAAAAAAAAGTCATTAATCTTGCCATTGTATCCTTTTTAAGGAAAGGAGGTTCTTTTCTTCAACTCAACATTATAAATTACAAAGAAATTTGACATTCAATTTATTCCAGAGGATACTGAAGGGCAAAACGAAATCCCTTTATGTGTAACTCCACTTTTCATTTCTTCTCACTTGCTTCTTCAGTAAATTTTTGAACCTATTAAAGTGGCACTTGCCAAGAGAGAGGGCAGAGCAAAGCCTCCAAGAAAACAATCAAAGGCACTGTTCTGCTCAAAAGGGAAAAAACAGTAATCACTGACATTAATGATTTAGTAGCCAAAACGATTTAGGATCTAACTGGTCACCAATTTTTCAGAGAAGCTTTACAAATTAAAATTCACATCCAATACCAATTTCCTGTATCACAAACCACAGACTTTTGCTTTCCAAACTGTTATAGAAAAACTGGACATTATCCTACAATTCTGATTTGGTCTGTAGCAAAAGAGAATTGATGAAGGGAACAGAACACTTGTTCAAGAGAAAAAAATTAAAATGCCCACTAGCTCAACTGGATCTAAATGGGAAAAATGCCACAGTACAAGGCAAATTATAATTAAGTGAAGATTATTCTTTCTACTTTCTGAGAACAAACAGAACTTAGATATTAATCAGCAAAGGCAGGAAAATATAAAGTGTAGTATGTCGTTATATCTCTACTTCTAATGACAATACCTGACATTTTGTGTGGTAAAAACAGTCACCAGAATCATAAAAGAGGTGACAGACATCTTATTCTACACCTGGTTTAAACAGGGGTTTATACGAGCATTTTTTTACAACATTAAGCAAAATATGCTCTATAACACAATATACATTCTTGTGCTAAATTCCTTAATGCACAGAGTGCAGCATCTGAAATTCTCAGCTATAAAAGCTATGAAGAACATGAAGGCATACTCTTTGTGCCCAGATACTGACAGCAAGAGCAAAATATAAGTTTTTATTTGTACACTCATGTCCTAGAAATATATACAAGTGCTTGCCTCAAGCAAAATTAGCAGCATTAGAGCCATGCAGATTCAGGTAACTTAACTGCATAGCCTTCTGCACAGGATCTGAAACCTTCATACAGAAGCCAAGATACTGCACATTTAAATTCACTGAAGAATTAAAGCTCTCCCCTTGCTGTAAACTTGAAGATTAAAGCCAGAGACAGCAAAAATAAGCACAAGCAGGAAGCTACTAGATAAAGAACAAAACTTCACCCACATATAAGGGGGAGAGTCCAAAGAAAATGCATACACAGTAGAACTACCATATAAAACATGGAAATCAGCATTGGATCAGTAGAAAAATAATTATTTATATGTAACTAGAAGGGTTATTTAGAATAAGAGACAGAATGGAACAGAATAAAACATTAGAAAAGTAGGAAGCACTACAGTGTCTCTACTGACCTCTTAAGAAAAATTAGATTGAAGGGAGAAGCACTTCAATTTCTTGGCAGATTAGGTGGGATGTTATGGCTAGAGGCAAGGATAACATTTCTGTCGACTCAGAAGGGATAATATCCAGTTTTACAGAGGGAGCAAGTGAGAGAAAACAGGAATGTCTTAGCAGTAAATGTGGTTTTGGGTATTACAGCAGCAGTGAAGTTACTGTAGATTATAAATCATGATGATGAAACCTATAAAAACAAAAATTAATATTCTTTGATGCTGTATTCAAAAGAAAGGGCAGAAGATAATGGACTATTTGTATTTTATGTAAGCTAGTGCAGTACTAACACATGAACATCAACAACAGCTGACAAGAGTGTCTCTTTCACAGGTAACTGAAAACTGAATTGGTGATTAATTAGCTCAGGGATGACATCACCCCCTTTAAGAAATACTTTTGTTTATGAGCATGCACAAATAATTTTAATTTTTTTTAATAGATTAAGAAAAGGAATTTATGAGAGTTTCCAGCTACAAATAACAGGGCAAATCCTTTAGACCAGCAAGAGCAAATGCCTTTTCCTTGCCTTCTGACTGACCTATATCAAATGCAGCATCAACAAAAAGTGTAAATCAAATCATGAATGATCCAAGCTCCAAAGTTTATGCATCATTCTAGCACTGCATTTATTTAGTAGTTTCTTCTAACTACAATATTGTAGTTAGAGTGGTTTTTTTAGCTGACCCACCTGTCCCACAAGTCCAAATGCACGATCCAAACTCCTCTGGTCTGTATATTTTCTTATTTTATTATGTAGCCACCCCAACTCTGCAAGTCTACTTGTAGTATCTCGGAGAGATTTGGACAAGCTCACCTATACAGAAACAATAGTTTGCAATTAAGTCAAATCTGCCATGGCAATACTAGTTTGTTCACAAAGGTCCCTCTTTCTCATAAAAAAAGCCAATTCAAGAAATGATTATTTTACATTCTAAAGCAGAGATTGTTAAAAAAAACAGACAACCACATAATTATCATTACATTTATACACATATCCATTGAAAAGGCAGCAGCAACAAACTACTTGCAACTTTGAGATCTTTTCTTTTGGAGATCTTTTCTTTTGGAAATCTTAATGTAGCAGTATTCATACACTCTTTTTACATTAAGCAATTATGGCAGCAACAAAATGGTCTTCAGAAGAAAGTCTGATTCTACAATATGAAATTGTAGATTTCTTCCTATCTTATCCTGACAATCAGCAAGACTGAAAATATGAGAGTTCTAGTGGGCATGTTAATGACTGAAACTAACGAAAAGCTTTGACAAACTAATTAGTCATTGCTACATGGGAAACAAACACTTAATAAAACAAGAACACAAACTTTCAGAACCCAACTGCCAAGTTTAAGTCCAGCTTTTCTAAGTTATTTAATCATACGTTCTTCTGAACTCTTCTAGTCTGTTGCTGGCTTTCTTCTAGTGCTTCACTCACCTTGCAAGCCTGCCTTAGTCCTACCACCCTATTTAGCTACCACTACTTCAGATTTTCATCTGAATCAGCACACTTCTTCCTTAAATTACCAACAGATAAGACACTGTTCTTCCTACTTGAGTTTTTCTACCACATTTCACCATATTACTCAAGACTATAATCCAAGTATTCAAAATTTCATTGAATAAAAACCACCAAACACTGACTGATAAAATACACCAAGAGGCAGAGATAGACTTTTGCCCACAGCAACTGGGCCTATCCCACCTCTACAGACAATTCTAACTTTGACAGCCAGCTGGAACAGTCCAACCCAAAGCAAAGCAGTGTTCTAAGAAGTTAAGCTGCCAAAGAACTAGAAATCAATCTCGTTCATTAAACGTTTTGGTTAACAGTACAGGCATTCTCCAAGATAACAATTAGTGTCAGAGTGTGTTAGCCACACCAGCATGGGCTTGAACCAGGCTGCAGCGTTTGGTTGTAAGACCAGTGTTCAGTCCCTAGCCCTCTTGTTTACTGACAGAGGTACAGCTTTAACTTCATGAACAACTTCTGTAGGTTAAATTCCAGCCCAAACAAGCATAATTGGACACAGAAACTCTGCCCCCAGCTAAAACCAAAGAGATGACATCAGAACTATTTAGAATTCTGCAAGTACAGAGTACTTGGCAAACACTGAGTACAATACACATCCACTGGAATTAACTGAGGAACAAGCAAAACTAGCTTGGTGTTATTACATTTTTATGTCTTAGATGAAATCAGAAGCGGCTAGCTTATACAGTGCTGAATGTCACCACCAGACCTAATATCAAACACTAAGATTAGAAAACATTTCAGCAAGAATAGCAACTTAGAAAGTGTGTTTGTTCCTGGAAAAAAAACCCAACAACCCAGACTGTGTGCAATGAGATTTTCTTTGTGTAGCTGAGGGAGAACTACATGCTTTGACTACTATTTTGCCTAATGTGCAGTCTAGCTAGAGGAGGTATGATCTTGGTCCTTCCTGTTCATCAGAAGTTCCAGCTGCAGCTCTAGTGAGTCAGATAATCCCATTTTCACAGGGTCCAGTAGCTCAGTCCAAGTGCCAACAAGGAAGAATGGAAGATGACTGACTTCACAAAAATAACTGAAGACAAAGTTCTCAGGCAAAGATTATTCAGCTGTGGTCAGTAATTCAATTCCCTGAATTACAAGTTCCACTAAAACAGCTTCCGACCTTCAAACCAGCCTATTGGATATGAAAGCTACACAAAAAAACAATGAAAGCTGTTGCCAGTTTCATAATCACTGATTACACTTTCTTCACATTCCTCTCGACAAATATTATGCTACCTTTCTTTTGCCATATATAAACTTATATATGGAATATAATTAACTCAGTGCAGGTGTTAAGGAACTTTACACCTAACAGGTAGATGTTAGAATTTAATTTACAAGATTTAACTTATTTAACAAGAGTTAAGTTCTTCATTTACCCCTCCATTAAGCAGCCATAAATGTCATTGTAAAGTAACGGTGAGCAAGCATACAGTTCACTTTTTGCTACTATTATGAAGGAATAAAGGAAATTAGCTCAGGTATCAACATTAAGACCTGTCTACCATGTTCTTGGCACATGAAATGGCCCAAAGGTAATTTCCCCACCATTTAAGAACTGTGTAATATTGTCATAGTAGAAAGTTTTTAATACAAGTAAAAATTGAAAGCATCATCGTTCCATCTGAACAAGAACATGAAAGCCAATTAGCAGAAACGGAACTTTGAAGCTGTACTGTCTAAATACTGAATATGAAGGCGCTAAAGCAACTAGAGCCATTTTTTGTTCTTTTCCCAGCTGACCCAATCTCACTCTTGGGGTTTTCTTGAATTGCAAATAGGCTTAACATCTCACCACCTTAAAGCAAAGTCTCTCAGGAATCTCTCCTATTCTTTTGTCCCTTATTTGATGTCTTCATTCAAATTCACATCAGGCCTTTCTGCAGTTCTACCACCAGTCCTTTCTTTCTTAAGTAATCTGCATCTGATCACTTATAACTGTAATCAGGCCCATAACATCAAGTGGCTAGCAACCATTCCACATCTCAAGCTGTTAAATTTAATTCAATAATAATGCAGTCAAATGCCTGCATCTTCTTTATATCCATTCTTATACACTGAAGAGGGGAAATGTTGACAGAAGTCCTCAAATTAAGCCATAGCTCAGAAGTCCTTCTACAGCACTAAGACTTGGGAGGCTATTCACATCTTGTGAAATGCTACAGTTTCTTTCTGGCATCTAATCTACCCAATAGATTTTCAACTACTACTGTTGAAACTACTCTGTTGTACTAACAAATGAACCCCCAAAACCAAACAAACAAAACAAGGCTGGTAGAGGGAATAAATACTTGTAATATTTTAATTTTTTTACATGTTTCTCATGGCTGTTTTTCCCCTATATACTTCTTTGCTCACATATGAAATACAGGTGACCATACAGTACCTTTCCTTCCACTTTATAGCAATTTTCAGAATTGCACATTTTAATGTTTTTGCCATCTATTCCCTGGAAGACATATAAAACATCTCTTACAAGATTTGCTTCAGTTATTTCAACAGAACCTGGAAAAGAAAAAAAACAAAAACAAAACAACAACTATTTAGATTTGTTTCGACAATTAGTTTTAGTTACAAATTTGAAGAGCTATTTAGAAGTATAGCCAAAATTAAAAAAAAAAAAAAATCCAACCTGTAAAAACCATAAAGTCTGTGCTTATAACCTGTAAAGAAATGGTTTAAGGTCCTCTTAATCTGACAGGAAAGCCCAAGACTGCCTTCACCTGCCTCTAATGCTACCTGTGGTTCCCTCAGAGTAGTCAGCTTGCATGGCACAGGACATGTCATATTTTAACCAACACATCAGACAGTTCTTAAACTTATCTCTTTTGATCCAACCACCAGTGCAAGTTCTGAGGCAAGCACCACAGTAACTTCATCTTTCTTTGAACAAAGAGCTGAAGTTGTTAAATAGACTTATAGAATAACCTTTTCTACATCCACCTAGCAAAAGAACAGTTAATCCAGAAGGAAGAGCTGCTTGTTTCATAATGCTTTCAATCACATATGCCACTGCTCAGTGAGAAGACTGATCAAATCAGACTGCATAACAGCTATGGAGCTGGAAAACATTTAAGTATAAAGACTGTTTCTGAAGATAAATATATCTTTGATTTAGTAAATCTTTTGCTATTGTAGCATAAAGTTTGCTTCCAGTTCTTATCTCTAGTTAGAGATAAGATTGTGTTAGAGATATAAGATATTTAAGGATTTAAAGGAAACATAAGATCAGAAAGGGCACTGTGCAGGCCATTGAAACTATCCCCATCTTTTCTGGGCAAACTATCATCATGTGTTTTTGTAACTTCATTTAAGATTTCAAGAACTAAACAATTTTAACAACAACTATCCAGAAATTGAGATGCTACAACATGCTTCTCCCAATTTAGACAGCACTCTTACTCTTGTCAGTTTGCTTCCCCAACAATCCACTTTCCCAGAATAAAACAAAGAAAAATTAAATTCTGCTCTTATTTCAGCACAAGAAGCCTTCACTTAAAAATGCCATTTAAAACTCAGTCTCCCCTCACAACATTAAGCAAGATGTGCATGAGAGTAGGTTGCCCCCTTAGGAACTCATAGTGAAATGCTAAAAGATGCAAGTGCACATTTCCTTAATTGATACATAACACAAAAGGTATTAACATCAGCCATACAATATGCCTTTTTATGCTCTGTGTGTAAGTGTAACAGTAAGAAAACTTACAAATAAAAGCAAGCAACTTGAGGAAAAAAATAATTAAAAGATTTTCATATTCATAGAAATGTATCTTCTTGACAATAGACTTCTAGATTCTGAATGCAGTCCTACTTCTGTTTCTACACCAGCAAGTGACTACATTTAAGACAACTGTCAGTCCTTATACCCATCCCACGTAGGAACCAAAGTCACAGCTGCTGGCTGACTCAACGGAAGAAGTATTACTTTTCATAGCAATCAGTATAATAAATTAAGAGGCAGTGCTAGATTTTATATGTTTTTCTATTTCTTTTTCCTATGCTTTTTTCTACTCCTTTTTTCATTTTTTTTCCTATTTTTGTATATTAAATCTACCACATATAAAACTCATATTTACATTATATATACACACACAACTTGCACATCAAGAGGCTTGTTAATTAGGTTGTAAATGCCAAATGTTGCCCTCATAACACCAGTACAACTCCGTTTGATCTATAAGCGACTGCTTTGTACACTGCTACTCAAAGATGCAGAGGCTGGCAGACAGGCTAAATTTTAGTTCCTAAATATCCACACTTATTTGTATAGAAGTTTAAAAAAACATACAAAAAAACCCCAAACAAAAGCTGCATCTCTTATCTTTCTTTGCCAGAGAATAACAGTGCTATGGGATGACATCTGCCATCAGCTCACTTATTCAGAAAGGTCTGACACTTTTACCATAAGAGTTGTCACAGAGATCACCTGTTAAACAATTCCTCCTTAGTTACAATCATGTAAATTCAGAATAGATCCTCTAGGCATCAGCTTCAAGTTTACAGGCACTTAATCATGGAAGTAAATTAGCAATAATGAGAATTTAAGAAGAAATTCTTTACTGTGAGGGCTAATGAGGCACTGCAACAGGTTGCCCAGAGAAGCTGTGGATGCCCCATTCCTAGAAGTGTTCAAGGATAGGCTGGATGGCTGTCTGAGCAGCCTGTCTAGTGGAAGGTGTCCCTGTCCATGGCAGGGAGGTCTGGAACAAGATGATCTTTAAGGTACCTTCCAACTCAAACCATTCTGTGATTTTTACGAGTCTAAATTTATCTACTTCTTATTTTATTGACTAAATTTTGTCACTTGCTCTAAATACAACCACCATAAACAATATGCTAATTTAAAGAAGAAATAAGTTAAAGAGCTCTGTATCCCAGTTCACATTTCCAAGTTCTGAAAGACATAGAATCACAAACCGATGAGTATTTCAATAAGTTCTATTCACTGAGCTCTTTTGAATTCTAATAGCAGTAGCATTTTCTAATCACCAAAAGAAGGATCATTGCTCACATGTCACAGTCACTTAACTCTGACAAACACTGGAATAAAGTTAGTCTTTTAAGAGGGCCAGATCACAATCAAACTAACCAGTGCAAAAAGAAATTAACAACCAGCCAAAGGGACTGTGGCCAAATATTCTACTCTTGCATATTGCTTCTATCCTTCTACTAAGCACATTCTAGAAAAACACTCTTCAAAAAAAAAAAATCAACATGCTATGATTGCAAAATAATTTAAAAGATAATGGAGGATATAGACAACTGTAAAAAACATTATCTTTAAAAAAAATACTTCTTTGCTCACCACTTGTATCCCCTTCTCTCCTAGACCTTGGCACACCACGAGAGACAGCATTTGAAAAGCCTTTTGAGGTAGTGCTTTGTAAAGAAGGCTGGCTTGCAGTTAAAGTCCATGCAAGACGTGATCCTAGCTGCTGACGGAGACAATCTCCAACGCCTGGAGCTTGATAGGATTGTCTAAAAGGATAAAAGGAAGAAAAGTCTTTAAAACTTTTGATTCTATACCCATTACCTGGTGTGGAGTGATGCAAATTTTGAAAACTGTCCCAAGTTTTTTGCAGATCTTTCATTTGGGGGGTGCAGGGATGGAGTGTTTAATAAAGGAACCTTAAAAAAGGGTATAGAACATAGAAGCAATTTATTTCTTCCTATAACCCTACACTTTAAAAAAAATCCAACCTGTAGAAAAGGGAAGTATAAGTTTGATATATATGATTTCATAGCAAAAATTAACTTTGATGAAAAGTGTAATTATGCTGAAATAGGTCAAAAGCGAAGGTACTATAAGAATAATAAACAATTGTCATAGTAGAAAAACCTAAAAATTTAAGTTTTCTTATTACCTGAAATTGTAGTTACATGTCAAAGAACTAAAGGAGAATAGAGAAAGAGGGGAAAGTTCACTTTCTAGCTACTCTACTCTTTTAGATAGTTTGTATCAAGTGCCTGAAGATGTATTCAAGGAGGGAATATCCAGACAAGTTCCAACTTCCCTTCCTTTCAAACTTTTCAATTCTTCTCACAAAATCTTAAACGTGAAAAATTTCACATTGGCCAAGCTCCATTTGTCTGGGACCTCCCTGGTTAGCCAGGGCTGATTAAATGATGAAGAGCATCTTAGCAAGCTCTTCTGCCAGCTCCCCCATCACTCTGGGACAAATCCCAACCAGTCCCACACATTTGGGAGCATCTAAGTGGATCACCAGGTTAGTAACTACTCCCTCCACGATTACAGTGGGTCCATTCTGCTCCCTGTACATGTCTACCAGTGCAGGAGGCCAGCTGTCCTGAGAACAGCCAGTCTCAGTGTTGAAAATTTAGCTGTTGTGTTTAGCATTTTTAAGGCCTCAGAGCACCTCACTGAATTTTGGCTGTTCAGAACAATGTACTCTAGAAAAAAGAAAAGCAGGTATAAAGGGAAGTTCAGGAGGAATGAAGCTCACAGAAAGAGTTAATTTGGGTTGTTCAGCTCAGACTACAGGATTAAAGAGCACTGTGAAATTGCTATAAAATGGAAAAGTCTGAACAGGTCAGAACAAAAACATGCCAGAAGGAGGGTAGGTTCTGCTAGTATTTTTAAGCAAGCAGATATATGAAACAACTTCATTAACATATCTTTCTATATTGCACCAAGATTATATAATGGTTGAGGCTGGAAGGGACATTTGGAGATTACCTCCTACAACCCTTCTGATCAAAGCAGGATCAGCTAGAGAAGGTTACCTGGTGCATTGTTCAAGTCACGTTTTTCATATTTTCAAGCATGGACACTACACAGCCTCTCTGGGGAACGCATTTCAGTGTTTCACCATATGCCCCTTGCCCTAAAACATACATCCCATCTTAATGCAAGAAGTTGGGGTTTTTTTCCTTTTGATTAACTGTGATTCACAGGTGTATAAATTTTGCCAGCTACCTCTCGTTCTTTCCCTGACCCAAAACGGTCTGGCTCAGTCTTCTCCATTCCCCTCATCATATCATTATACAGGTAAGATCCCTGAGACTTTCCCTCTCCAGGCTGAACAACTCCAGGTCTCACACCTTCCCCTCATAGGTCAGCTGCTCCAACCCCTTAAATGGTTTTGGGCTTCCTTCTCCAGACTCCTTCCAGTCTGCCTATATCTTTTCTTTGTACTGTAACTGGACCCAGCACGTCAGACATGCCCTCACCAGTACTGCGCAGTGAGAAGTTTTATTTGCCTCACCTTCCTGGTGATGTCCTTCATAACACAACCCAGGAGGCTCTTAGCCTTCTTCACCACACATTGCACACTCATGTTCAACTTGGTGTCTCTACCAGGAATCCCAAGACATTTTCTGCAAAGCTGGTTTGCAGCCAGTCAGCACCCAGTATGTACTGGTGCATGGAGTTATTCATCCCTAGGTACAGGACTTCAAGATTCAGCAGGCTCCTGTGAACCTATTTCTGGAGTCCACTAAGCTTCCTCTGAGCAACAGGTTAATGACCTTTAACAACCACTCTTCCCAGCTTTGTATCATCTGCAAAGTTGCCAAAGATTCACTCTGTGCCATCAGGTGGGATGAAGGATGCAGCTTCTGGTTACACCATTAGTGACTGGGCTCCAACTGGACTTTGTACCACTGATCATAATCCTTGTGAGTCTAGCAGGTTCAGTTCACCTCACTGTCGCCTTACCTAGCCCATATTTTATTAAGTCTGTCAATAACGCTGTCACAGGCAGACAGCATCAGAAGTCTTAGTAAGGTTGAAATAAGCAACAATTACTGCTTTCCCCTTGTTCACCAAGTCAGTCATCTCATCACAGAAGGCTGTAAGATTGGTCAAACATGTCTTTCATTTCTTAAGTCTGTGCTGACTTAAGTCCCACCCTGCTTCTTGTCTATCACATCTGGACATGCTTTCCAGAGCAACAAAGACTTTCCCAAGGGTCTCAGCATGCTGCACTGGCTTTACCAGCACAAAAGCAAAGGACACACCAAGTATCTCAGCCTTTTCCACACCTCTCACCACAATCCATGCCCCTTGAACAGGGGCCTGTGTTTCCTCTAGCCTTCCTTTACTACTTATGTAGTTGCAGAAATATCTGCTGTTTCCCTTCATGGCCTTGACAGATTAAGCTCTAGGTCAGTATAGGATTCAATTGCAGTAGCTCTGCCCCTGGATGCTCTTTTGCACCTGGCCCCTCCTTTTGTACACTTTTTTTATACCTGAGTTTTGTCAGAAGCAACTTGGTCACCCATGCAGGCCTCCTGCCACTTTTGCTTGAATTCTTCCTTGCCCATTTCTTTCTTTAGCTTGCAGGAGGTGATCCTTGAGTATCAAGCAGCTCTCTAATCCGGCAGTTGAACTAAATGATCATTGTAGGTCCCTTCAAACAGAATTATCCTATTCTGTTCTCTCCTTAATCCCTCTTTCCTCCACGGTAGCCTCTCTTTCCAAGAAGATCCCCAAGTCTCCTACCCTGAAGTCCACAGATGGAGTACTGCTTTTTACCATGCTTCCTCTTCTAGAATCCTGAACTACATCATCTTATCACTACTGCAGTATTTGTACAGTAAAGCATATTAATAACATAAAATCCAGTTCTGTCAGCACTAATTATTTCCATAGTATTAATTCAGTAACTCACACGAAATACACTCCACAAAAAAAAAAATCTATCTTCAATTCAACAAAAAAAAAAGCTTTGGTCCTTTCTGAAAAATGCATCTTGTGATTTTGTGTTTGTTTCACAAGTCTTGGGAGTGGGAAGGAAAACTAAGAGACAAGATAGTGATTAAGAATGAACACATTCGGGCAGCCATTTATGGCTTCATATAGTCATACGCCAGCACCTGATATTCTGAACTGTTCCACTTAGGAACCCAGTTTCTCTGCACCTAAAGTGGAATTTCCAGGGGCATACAAAAGTAGACGGTAAAGGAAAGAAAGCAAAAAAAACCAAAGGCAAATCTTCTCCAAACCTATCTATAAGATGAAATTTACCCTGGAATGAGTGATTGTGGAGTTGGTGTTGGCCCATTTAGGGCATACAGGCTGATGCTGCTGATCCCACTGCTCCCCATGCTGCAGGAACTCTGGGCAGACTGAGCACTGCGGTCTTGGTAATTCAATGGAAGGGTCTGAGGCCTGGCATAGTAATAAGGGGTTGAGTGAGCATCCCGTGGCAATGCTTGAGCAAAAAGTGTGGCATAACTTGACACCTGAAAAGGATTTGAAAAGAGAGGAATAATTAAAAAAAATACATGGGAATTGCATTGTCACCTCTTCAGTTAACTGGAGAGTAACATCACGAACACAAGAAATATCTGAAGACCATGTTTATGCAAAGAAAAATTTGATGATGCAATTACCATGACAAAAAAGTTCCTTACAGTGAGCAACAGTACTTTTAGCAATACAGTTTCTTTTTGCCTGCAAATTGTCATTAGCAATAGGTACAAAAAGCACTTTGATGCTAGCAGAACTGCAATTGCAGTTTGCTTTTCCTACTCCATTTAAAACTCATTAGCACATGAGCAGACATCATACCACCAAGCAGAAGGCAAACACAAAACCCACCCATCTAATACAGTCAACTTCAGTTACACATTGGACAGCTCATATTTTTACATTTACATAGTGTAAGAAAATTATGCCAAATATTACAGACACTTAAGTGATTTCTTCCTTTAAACGTCACAGAGAGATGCCATGAAAACAACCTGAGGTATTGGTTAAGTCTGGATAATGATTCTTAAAGACATCTAAAATGAGTGACACACATTTCCTATTTCTCAGAAGCAACAAAGGTCACCTCACCTACCTTGTTAGACTGTTTACGTGGATCTTCGCTAAGGCTAAGCAGGAGGTAGAGAATTGCCCATTTGTTTTTCAAAATGCCCTTCAAATAAAGATGAAGACAGATATAAATGAGTTTAACGCTTGATTATAACAGAATTCTATTTAAATATCAAACGTCCTAATATATCTGCATATAAATAAACTTTATCTTGAAAGTTTAGAGCCACATTCATGAATAAACTGGGAATGTGCAGTACAGCCTCTGTATTGCTAATTTTATGAATTTTCTCCACTGTATTCAAATCTTGAATTCTCACCTGCTCTCAGATCAGCAAGCAGG
Source organism: Dasyornis broadbenti (assembly GCA_013397935.1). Lineage (NCBI taxonomy): Eukaryota > Metazoa > Chordata > Aves > Passeriformes > Dasyornithidae > Dasyornis > Dasyornis broadbenti. Next base: position 485,046 of record VZRN01001378.1, read on the forward strand.
CTCAATTCAAAATTCATAGCTACTAAGAATGAGGTTTATACAAAGCTGAACTGTTACCAGCATTCCCACACATTCTCAGCACTCAAAACATCTCAGATGCAGCCATTAATTTAACCAAACATGAAGAAGGAAAACTCTTGGTGAAGCTTTAAATAAGGAACTGTCTTTTCTCCACTTCCCCCTCCACTCTCCTTTACAGGGAAGCCTCAAAAATGAGGGTTTTAATTTCTGTTACTTTAAATGCCATTTAACAGAGCTACCAAAATTTTCACAGCGTAAGAGACATTGTTAATATGAAACTTGAGGAATACACAATACAGTCTTTAGCTAACAGACACATACAGACTGTTAGAATAAGACTCAGCAATTTGAGATCTCAGCAGAAAGCTTACCAACTTCAGCTGAAGCCCAAGCAACAAATAGAATACAGTAAAGTGAAGGCAAGTACTAAAATGTTTTATTTTCAATATGCAGGTTCCTAGATATGTTACTCCATAGTTCTGTGACACAAACACTTGCACCTGAATTTACCAAGGGCATGGAACCTTATGATGGACATTAAGCTGAGTCAAAGAAATTTATACAAATTCCCTCACAATATTGATCAGGCTACGATCTGCAATACTAAGCAATGTCGAATATAAAGCAAACTTCAGCCATATCAACATTCAACACAGACTCTATCCCTTATGAAGCAACATAATTCAGTGCTATCAGTCTTGCAAAAAAGGGCTTTAAAGGTCACTTGAACATTTCCTTTTTTAAACACTTTCATTTTCACCACTTTCTAATTTTCCTACCTCCGGCAAATTATGCATTTAGTGTGCATGATTTACATGGTCTAAGAATTTTGGAGATGAAGCATTCCTTTCCTCAGGACAGACTCCACCACCCAAACCTACCAAAGCTCTACATTGTTATATAAGAGTAAAAGGAGACATTCTATATTATTATGTAGAGCAGAAGCCTATTATCTACTGTTCTGATCTCAAGAACAAGCAAAAAGTAGAGGTACTGCATGTGTTGCAGGTAACTTGTACAGCAACTAATTAAAAACTGGTAGAGAAGGAGCAGCGACATTACTGCTTCTTCTGCTGGCCAGGATAGAATAAATCCAAGTGCTCCAAGAAGCATGGTTTGTTCAACTGGCAGGCTGCCACAGAAATAAGCATTGACCTCATTTTCTGTTTGGAGTAATAGATGAAACAAAGTTAAAACATTCACACGTTTTTTTTCCTTCTAGCTGCTTTCAAGAGAATTATTGGAAGAAGAAAGAGCCTCATTGATTCAGAAAAAGTGTATCCCTTGTATGCCCTTCCCTATGCTTATGGGAAAAAGAAATTATTGTACACCATTAGTAATAAACCTAACAGCAGAATGAATAATAATTGGTAGTGTGAATTTTAAAGAAGCCATGATACCATTTCACATATACAAGAAGCTAGCATAGGGAAAAAAAAAGGCTAAAAGAACCTTAAATGTTTGAGAAGGCAGTAAAATACCAGGAAATAGCTTACATTACACTCAGAAGAATAACCAAACATAACACAGGCATTTTATTTCAAAGATTAGTCATCATGCTCTGCAGCACTTTGCTTGCCAAATGGCAGTGCAGCACATAAACTACAGAAACGTATTACAGGGAGCCTGTATTAAGAGTCATCTGCAAATCAGTGCTCTGCTCTACAATCCAGTGCAAATAATACACAAACCCACAAGATACTGAAATCAGGAAGACTTACTCAGTAACCTGAGCTCCAAACACAAGCAAAGTAATGAGTAAGTTAAGTATGGAAGAGGGTAGAAGGAGAACCAAGTTCTGACTAGTCATACTCTCCACGGAATATCTTTTTTGTAATCTTAATCTTGGCATTACCATGTTAAACTCACATTTTCTACACACTAACATCTTTTGTCAGAATATTGACATGCAGTATGCTTTGATTAACATTGGTGTTAGAGCCATCAAAGTCAGCAAATCCTTAACCTTCAACATTATACATCTGGAGCACTTAAAAATTCAGATGCATGAGAATATTAGATCAGTAAAATCAATATACTGCAAGCCATTTCTGTAAAATAAATGATGACAAACTTCATCAGCTTTACATATAAAATGAACACTTTACTTTTACAAAGTTCCTTTCTTCATATGAAGTACTCCTTCACATAACTGGAATAAAATACTAAAGATATAGCTAGGGTTGAAAGGCATCTCTGAATGTTGTCTAGTCCAATTGCCCTGCTCAAAGCAGGCTGCCCATGACTCTGTCCAGTCAGGTTTTTACTGTCTCCAAGGATGGAGACTCCACATCTTTCCCAGGCAAGCTGTTCCAGTATTCAACCATCCTCCCAGAAAAAATACTGTTCATGACCTGAGCACTCTCCAGAACAACTCTAATATCAGAAGGATGCTTATGTATCCTTTCAGTTTCTTTACTCTTTACACATTTATTAAACTACCTGTGAACCGAGTTTTCTGTAGAGCTCTGAAAACAAAGCAGCATCTGCTTCCCTTCTTTGACGCACAACTATTAAAAAAAAAAGAATCATAGATTAAAAATTTGAAAGAAGTATAACAGTCATGTCTTAACATATACTTGTGGAAAATTATGAAATGCAGCCAAGAAAGCTTAATGATGCTGGACTGTTTCATTCTGTTTACTCAAACATTTTGCTTGTTTTCATCTTATCTGCATTCCAGCCCTGAGAATTCTTGCAACAGAAGTGATTCAGTGTAAGTATCTGCTTTTCTTAGCTCAATCAGAATATGCATCTTTAAGTAAGTGCCCTTTTGAAGTCTAGTCTGCCATTCAAGAGGTTTAGGGACCTAAGGGACTGAAGACACAACTGAAAGCAGATATGCATTAAAGAATGTTATAAAAACTATGTGTAATTGCTCCAAAACTAGAGTGTAATTGTTTCTATTTTAGGCAATAAAATCAAGAAAAAAAATGTAGTAATACCTTTTGCTGCAAGTCAAGCAGAATTCCAAGGTCACACAACTTTTACAAATAACAAAAAAAGTAATAGTCTCTAATCAACACCTGTTACAGAAGAATCTTCTCAGAGGCGACACATCTTCAAACTAAGATTTCATTAAAAGCTATGTTACATCCAAAAGACCCATGTTAAAAGAAAACCAAGGCAATAAAAACATCTGAAGAAACTTCAGTGACACAAGAAATAGCTACTAAATGTTAGAAATGTTAATTAGCATCAAATGTCACCGGGAAGCACACTTTGCCAACTAAGTCACTTCTTGTGTGGTATCTCCAAAATAAACGTAAAGTGAGAAGGATATATATCCAGTCACTTCTTATGTGACCACTAACACAAGCCTACAAGCTGAAGTTGGAGAGAAGGAAGATGAGGGAGACAGATGTCTTCAGAAAACTGGCAGTAGGCCCAAAGATTATATGCTGTGCTGCCTACAAGTAGCCAAAGTACAGCAGAAAGCATGTATTTTAGATCCCAGCATTTGAGTTGTAGCTAGCAGAATTCTAATGGGCTTCTTTGCTTATCAGCAAGTCACAGAAGCACGCATTAGCAAAAAATACACATGAACCTTAAACCAGTTAAAACCACTGACGTCAGTCATCCTAATTCAATCTCTCTGAATCTTCAAAGCTCAAATATGAAGCTTTAACTTCATTAACACAATTCAAGTAATTGTTTCTGGACATGCTACTGTGCAGCACAATCTGCTGAAAGCAGTATTTGGCTCTTCAAGAAGAATTAATCACATCCCCTTTGGATACACACAGAGCAACACTTGACTCAAAGCAGCACAGAGCACAATAGAATGGAACTGCAATATCCCTTGCAAAGTCATGGTCTATGATTTTGGTTTCGAGAAGGTGGTTGCAGAAAACTTGTAGAGAAACTAAAGGGGCAAGAAATATCAGGCAAGTCTCAAACTATTCCATCAATTCCCAGGATGTTCATGCAGCAAGTTTCACACAAGTGCTGAACAAGTTAATTATGCCAAGGTATAATATTCCTAAAATGCACATCTCAAAAATATCAGTCCTTTAGTCTTCTAAAAAGAACCATGAATTCATAAATTCTGGGTACTATTAAGGTGAAAGAAGAGTAGTATTAATTGTTGTTTGTCTTGCTAGTGGCTAAGATACAAAGCAGTAAGGAAAGTCTAAGCTGGGTATTCAGAAAAATCTAAGCTGTGAATACCAATAGCCACTCAGGAATATTCACTAGGAAATTAATGGAACTTACACCATGAGATTTTCAGGAAGTAAGTATTAATAATAGATTAGATAACTATCTGTGAAGTAGAGTTTCCCCTTCGCAGAGAAATAACCTGATTAACTTCATAAAGAACTTTGTATTTCTGAGAAAGGAACAAGATGCACTTACGTTCTTTCTTGATTTTCTCCGCTACAAGAAATTCATCACGCTCAACAGTGGGAGCAAAATTACTTCCAATAACTCTCACTGCATACTGAAACTGTTGGGCTGCATCAGCTGAAAGATAAAGAAAACTCTCAGTTAAGGAGAATGCTAAAGTTCTATTAAAACTAATTTTAAAAAGTGAGATGTGAAATTACATTGCTATGTCTGAAAGCAGCATAAACGTACCAGGCTTACAGCTGATAACGTTGTGCTGCAATTATTAGATACACTTTTAACCAGAGAAGTCCAGTTTAGCATAGTATTAATACCATACTTCAAACACTCACCTGTACACACTCCACCAACAACAGCACCAAAATTTCTGAAAAAGGCTTTCCCATTCTGTGCTGAAAGAGTCTCTTAGGTCTACCCAGCTATTAGAGAGCATCTGCACACTTAGCTGGCTCTGCTCATCCCCACAGACAGAAGTGCTGTGGAACTTGGCACACAATTCAGCTCACGCACCACAGCAATACCGTCACATTCACCACCTACTCACACATCTTCACTCAGGCATACACAACAGTGGTTTTACCAGTTTGCATCTTGGTTTTAGGTTTGGTTTTGTTTATAAAACAGTTTGCCTGGTTTTCCCGTTTGGTTCAAAGCCAGCTCAGAGATATCAGCATCACATCCCAATGCATAATGTGGACACTAACACAGAGGTCACAAGTCAGTGACCTCCCTCCACTGCTTCTTCCTCATGCAATAATTCTATTTTCAATATTTTTGTTGAACAGCAGTTTTAGTGCAAGTATCTTGCTTTCTGGGAAAACTAACAGACTGATAACACCAAGACAGGGCCAGGTCAGAATTAATGCCTCTACAGTATAGTTATATTCCCATTTATTGACCTGAAAATCAAACAATAAGCCTACAGACATGTCAAGGCTTATAAAAAGTCAGACATTTTTATTCTTTATCTAGAAACAACTGTAATAACACAAGGAAAAGGGTACATAAGAAAATACCCAAGAGTGTTTGCCAGGTATTTGAATCCTTTTAGTTCAGGAAAAAACCTAAGTAATTCTGCATATTGGCTGTTCTGTGTACAACAATTATGTGTACAAATGCATCAGATCACCGTGTGTTTTATTTAGTCAGTATAGCATTCAGCTTTCAGGGAAAATTGCCAAGTAATGCAGCAAAGGTCTAGCCAAGGAAAAACCATGGATGCTGGTCAGGACAATGTACAAAAGTAACAGAAAAATGAAATAATGTAAAGGACCATTAGAAGAAGAAACATTTTAAGCATTTATCATCTCTTAAATAATATTTAAGAATTGAGAAAAAACGCCTGGGAGATACTAAGCATTAATTATTGATTGAATTCACTAAAATATCCAAAAATTTATGGAAAGAAGTTTAAAATTTGAAAATCACAATGTGCTAGATTGTCTTTGAATGCCATACATTCTTTTTGAACATCCATTTTATACTGTCTTGTACAATAAATGCCACCCACTGGTCCTACTCTACCAGAATACAATTGTAGAACAGCAAGCATTAACCAATTCACACAAGGAAGTACCTCACATAAGCAGGAAAACAATCTCCTCAGACAAAATCATTATCATTTAACGGTATTTGACAATATTGGCCTACAGAAGGACAAGAGTATTGTTCTACTGCCAGAGAAGATAATGCCAATATCCAGACTACTGTACAGTCTCAAATCTCTATGACTTAATTTCCTCCTCTACTGTTAGACTAAGCAACCTTTCAATTGCAATAAGCTTTTAAAAAAACAAATATAAAAATCTAAGAGTACAGTTACTGATGAACCAGATATGAAGAGTCAAGTATGAGGAAGCATTTCTGTGTGATTCTTAAGTTTAATGCATGTCATTACAGAACTCAAGATTTCAAAAAGTATTCTGCATGGTCAATTAAAGTCAAATACTGATACTGTTATCCCAAATAACATTATGTTCCATTAATTCCTCAATGTGTCCTTGGCAGCAGATATGAAACAGGCAAGTTTTTCCTGTAATGGGGAAGTTTTAAGGAAGATCTATTATCTTCTGTAACAACCTTCTATTTCAACACCAACCATACGAAGACTAGTTAAAGCACTGAAACTTAGTATAATCTTTTCCATACTTCCCTAATAAGGCATCTCAGAAAGAACTCTAATTGAAAGCCTACAATTCCATCCAACAAATGCTGTTTTTTAAATCTGTTACAGTACTGACAACATGGAACAAAGTTATCTGCTCTCTATACATTGCTGATTTGCACCAGTAATTAAACAGCTCTGTAGCAAGACTGGTTTTCTATTTTATGTAATTCAGATTTTCATGTTTTATTCATATCAAGTCCAGCTTCTCTTTTACAAATAAAATTCCCAGCTGTGGGTGTTTCTTCAGCAGATTATTTCTCACAAATCTGTAAAATAACTTCAGTACCTAAAGTGATTAAACATAACTTAATACAGATATGCATCAGTACAATAAAAATTCATACAGCTTATAACTAATAAGCATATTTAATTGCTTCCCTCCTTAAAGAATTATCCTTACGACAGCAGACATACCTAAAATATACAGCTAGCTACCTATCTGAACATACTTCATCAGAAAATGATTACAGCATGACTCTTACATAACAGGAAGCTCAATATATCTGATGCAGCTGTCTGAGAGCTAAAGGGGGCAAAACAACATTGATCACTACTTGATTTCCAGAGGTCCGATCAGAGTAGAGAATGCAAACAGAGACAGCCACTTCTCCTCAGACTATATCCCTTAAGTAATACACACACAATTAATGATGCTGATAAGCAGCCAGACAGCTGAATAGAGAACTAGCACTTGTCAATCACATGGAAAAAACATTAAAAACTGTCTCCTTTGAACAAAGCAATCTATCAATCCTTCACAGATCTATACTCGACATAGCCATTCAAACATTCCTACACACAAGGCAGTATTAGAATTGAACTACTTCAAAAGGGAGATAACAGCATACTAAAGCTGAAGAAAATACAAGTGTAGCACATGGGAAAAAAAAAAATGAAGCAATGCATAGAAAGACTCTGGTTGTAAAGAAAGTAAGGAGAAATAGGACTAAAGATAAAATTTAAAGGAGAAGTTCAAGAGACAAAGAGATAACTGGCCAATGTACTTCTAAGAAGCCGGTATTTCAGAGGACATGCTGAAATTCAGCAAGACTCTTGCTATAAAGAAGCTTTTAACATTACCTATAATTTTAAGGAAGTGAACTGAAATTCACTTTATACTCTTAGACATTTATTTAAACAAGGTTGGTTATAGGTCAATTAAGTTTCCAAAAGGGTGCAGGGGAAAGTCCTGAAAAACCTAAGTAGAAAATGAAACTGTTTTTCCAAATATTAATGTATGTATCATAAGTGTGAGAAAGCTTGTTTCCTGGAAAGACATTTGGTTATTTAAACACATCTATAAACAATTTCTAAACTACAGGACCATGCTAAAGAAAGCTTAGCTAAACCAAACACTTTTTTCCTTGAAAGACTTCAAAGATTAGCAAACTCTCTCCACTCTCCTTTTCCAGACACCTGTCTGTCAACCCAGGCAACTATCTTTCTTAAACACAAACACAAAATTATTGTAAAACAATTACTCTCTAAACTGCAATCAGTACTGTAGGAGTGGCACTGAGCAGGTAAAACATTGCTGCAAACTAGTCAGATACAAATGACGCCAAAAACACATGCTGAAGAAAAACTCCAAACAAACTTCTTTCCTGTAACAAAGTGTTTGCAAATAGCCTAATGTACTACTGTTGCTAAACTAAACTTGGAAGGAAAGGTATGGAACTTTTCACCTTCTCTCATACACCATGAGTATGTATTATGTTTTATTATGTTTGTCAATACAGTAATGCTGCGGTATCTCCTTTGTTTTACTAGTATCAGAAGTTCTACATCACTACGAAGTATTATCTGGGGAAAAGAGTAATTGCATTAACATGGCATATAATGATAAACTAGAACAGTAGTCTCAAATGCCACTGGCATTACTATTTTGTTCTTGATGAGAATCTATGTGCATTGTGAGCAAAACTGCTTGTTCCTGTAGAAAACACTGCATTTGACAAGTGCAATTTTATGACCAGCCTGGGTTGAGGCAATCCCAGACATGACTGCAGACTGGCAGAACTCATGGAGAGCAGCCCTGCAGAGAAAGACTTGGGAGATCTCATGGATGAAAAGCTGGACATAAGCCAGCAATGTGTGCTCACAGCCCAGAAGGCCCAAACGCATCATGGGCTGCATCAAAAGAGGAGTGGCCAGGAGGTCAAGGGAGGTGATTCTCTCCATTACTGTGACCTCATGAGACCCCACCTGCAGTGCTGCATCCAGCTCTGGCGTGCCCAGCACACGAAAGATGTGGAGCTGTTAAGAGCAGGACCACAGGAAGCCACAAAGATGGTCAGAGGGCTGGAGCACCTCTCCTGTGAAGCCAGGCTGAGAGAGCTGGCGTTGTTCAGCCTAGAGAAGAGAAAGCTCTGGGCAGAGACCTTATTGTGGCCTTGCAGTACTTAAAGGGGGTTATAAAAAAAGAGGGAGAACAACTTTTTACACAGGCAGATAGTAACAGGACAAAGGGGAACGATTTTAAAATAAAAGAGGAGACATCTAGACAATATGCTAGGAAGAAATTCTTCACAGTGAGGGTGGTGACACACTACAGCATGTTGCCAAGAGAAGTTGTGGATATCCTATCTTGGAAGGGCTCAAGGCCATGTTGGATGGATTTTGAGCAACCAGTTCTAGTGGAGGTGTCCCACCCCATGGCAGAAGGGTTAGAACTAGATGACCTTTAAGGTATCTTGAAGTGAAGCCTTTCTATGATTCTATGACATTCGTGAAAAAAAAATAATTTAACATCAGTCTTCTAATTTAGTCAACTATCTTTAACTTCTCTTCTGTTGATACAAGTTTTTAGTTCAAGCATTTTAAATTTACTGTTAATTAACTGTTCTTCTAGTCTCCAGACTCCTCTTCCACAAAGGAAAATAAACCAACAAAAGCACAAAAAAAAGCCCAAGCCACACACACTCCCGTATCTTTCCCTACTGAGAAGTTGTCCACAAACCTTGAAGGACAGTACAGAAAACACAACTATTCTTTAATTCTGTTTATATGGCTGGCTCTTGTTGCATTGTTAGTAAACAGATTTACTTGTGGACTGTCCCAACAATCTTTTCCAAACTTTGCCTCACCGTGAATTTTTGCCTCTTTTGTCAACTCACATCTGCTCTGTTATTAGCATACATCAAACTCCCTCCATATCACCTTCTGATTGAACTCTACACTTCTCCTCCAACATGAAATTTTAACATCTATTCCAATAGCTCGGAGTTTAAAAAACCCAAATCAAATAGCAGTAACAAAACTGCCACTGACACTCCAGAGATTAAATTGAGACCACAGTATGGACTTCAGGTAGCAAACCCCCAAAGACTGAAATACTACTTGACTTTGTAGAGCATGCACATCTCCGCTAGTATTTTGGCACACAAAAGTCTTTTTAGGATTCAAACCCTAATAGATTTAGCTTGAATATTTACAGCAATACCATTTGTTTCCATTGGAGGCACTAAGAGTTCTGAGAGCTGACCACTGTCTACAGTGTCCAAGACAACCAGAATGTTTGTGAAAGACTGCTAAGAACAAGAAGTTCTTTGTCAGAAAGACTAAAATCACTGTCCTAAGAGAGGCATGCAACCCTGTCTAACTGCTGGAGCCCACAAACATAAGGGGAAAAAAAAGTTATAGAAACAACTGCACAGGTAAACAAGCTCCCTGCAAGATCAGGTTTAAGTAGAAAAGTGAGCTGGATAGCCTGGAAAAACACAGAAGATTGATAATACAAAGCCAGTACAGTAGTTCTTAGACACTATGAGGACATGTGGAAGAGAGGTCAGCAACAGCTCCAACTGCAGGTTTAGGGACTCCCAACTAACCACAGACTGTAGACACACAGTGTCATGGAAAACTTTAAGCCTCTCCTTGAGGACTGCCTCGAGCACAGTAACAGAGAGCTTCCAAAACTTAGTTCTAGGAAAAAAAAAGTGTAGGTAGATAATTAAAAAAAAATACCCAACGAAAAACAACTAAACAGAGTTCCTCCACATAACTCAGTAGACCTTGTAAAGAGTTTTAGCAAATAGCTCTTTCTCTGAGAAAAAGTAAAAAATCCCAGTAACTAGGCCTATGCGGCTGACTGGTTCTGGAAACAAGTCAAGCCATCTACCAAAGGGGGAAGACAGAGAAGATGGCTCCACCACTGAGAGCCTGAAGTCGCATTCCATCAAACCACAAATCCACTTCAACATAAATCTTTAACAAGCAGAGAAGGTGGAAGCCTTCTAAGGCCATCATGGACAGAAGCAGAAAAATCCTTCATGAGGGTTTATGGAAGACTTCAGGCATGGGATTGCATAATGTAGACATGGAAGGAGAGTAATCCCACCTTAGCCTTAAGTGCACAATTATCATACAGACATTATATAAACAGAAACCTTCATCTCCTCCTGAAGCCATAGCTTACTCACAAACATAACACACAAGTGCTGAGAAGGAACAAAGGGAGAACAAAAATTCTGAAGTATGAACTGAGGGAATGTACAGGCAGGAACAACCATTAAATTATCAAACCTCAATTCCTTTATCATTTACCCATTAAATTTTACCCAATTACATCAGTACCCTGTACTTCACATTCATAGCAGGTTAACTACACAAATGGTTTAAGATGGATGTTTTCAGCCTTTTGTTTTAAATTGTTAGTAGGAATTTCTCTACTAAATTTAGAGATTTCTTAAGTGTTCAAGGTTTTCGTCCCTAAACTCTGTACTATTACTTGAACATCATACGTTACTTTCCAAAGATTAAACTGATAATACTTGTAAAGTTTGCCTCAAAAAAGAGAATATGTATACACAAAGCAGCCTAATTTCACTGTACACAAGGAACAGAGAAGCTGCACACAGACGGCTAACCACACACTAATACCTCACTTCAAACTTAACCTGTTCCAAAGGAACAAAAATTATAAGCTTGAAAAACAGGAAAATGCTATATAACTTGTCCGGTGGGTTCCTTGCCACCTAGGGATACATGCACCAACACAAAATATGCTAGTAATAACAAGATTCCATTACTGTCTTTATGTATTCCTTGGACACAGATATCGGGGGTCAGAGGGGAACGACCACCACATACACTTTTCATGACAGACTTTCACAGACTTTTTGCTTCATCAAGCTCTATACACTGGAAATCAATAGTTGACCTGACACATGTACTACAGTTGACTGCTTCAAGGGAGTCCTATGTTAGAAGGGTGAGGTTTCAGTGCTAGCATCCCTCATAACACAGGAATAAAGAGCAGGGTAAGAATGGGCTTCCCATCTGTCACATGCATGAAAACATGGGTGATAAATGTGGCAGACAATCCTTTTTTTTTTTAAGCTGTCACTTCAAAGAAGTACTCAGATAATCCTCAAGTGGGCAGATGAGCAGGCTACAGATTGCATGCAGGAACTTACTGTAATTTTGCCCAAAATTTCCCTTTTCATTAGTCAAACAAAGAAGGGATTTTACTTACATTATAAGAATCCCAACACACAAGAACAGGTTCAACACTTATTTAAAAAAAAAATACCAAAATCCAGTTCTCTTGCACGTTTTAGCACATAATGCTTGCAAATAAAATTATTATTCCAGTCAGGAGATACAGAGATTTATCTAAACCATGACTTCAAAAAGAAGCTGGTTCCTAAGTTACTAGAAGTAAGCCACCTCACCTCAATACTCATACTTCAGATGATAAACAAAGGTTTCCATTTCTGTTCTCATGCTCTGTTTAACTTTTTTAAGTATCACAGACCTAGTTAACACCAAGAAAAAAGCTTAGATTGAGTTTAGATTGCACTCCTGTTCAAATCTAAGAAAAAAGGGTCCTGAAGAAAACAGGACTAGGCAATATAGAAATAATGTCCTCAAAAATGCACTATTACAATAAAGCAAAACAATCTATTTTTCATTTTTTTTTAATTTATTTTTGGAAGTAGAACTAGCACAATAACTTGAGATTTCTGGTAGCAAATGTTTGAAGTACTCTTAAACAAGAACATATACGAACTGTATCTGAAAAAAGTTCCCCAAGAATATTAAATGCAATAAACAGCTTTAAAAACAGAGCTACAAGAACTGCAAGCTGATGTGAAACATCCTTTAAAATACAGTAAAAACAATTGCTACAACAAGCATGTGGTTACAGAAGAATACAAGAGGCATTAAACAGTTTAGAAGCTACTGCTAATTTGGTGGAGATAGGGGAAGAGTAGAAACTTGCCATATCCCAATAAAATCCCACAACATGAATTCCTGTCACAGAAATACCATAGATTCTGGAAAAAAAATCAATTTATTGCCTGGCAGAATACTTAAAAATGCAAAGAAGACGGAAAATACTTTGAAAAACAAAACACAGCAATCAACAGCTGCTGATCATAGAATAATTTAGGTTGAAAAAGACCCTTAAGATCTTAGGGCTATATGGAGTGTTTTCTGTGAAGGAGTCCCTACTCAACAGTTCAGTGAAGACAAAGATTCCAACTTCCTTCCAAATTTACCAAGGTTCTCAGATGAATCACAGAATCACAAAGTGGTTTGGGCTGGAAGGGACATTCAAAGACCATCTAATCCACTTCCCCTGACATGGTCAGGGACATGTTTCACTAGATCAGGTTGCTCAAAGCCCCATCCAATCTGGTCTTGAACACTTCCAGGGATGGAGCATTCACAACTCCTCTGGGCAACCTGTTCGAGTGCCTCACAACCTTCAAAGCAAAAAATTTCCAGCTTGTGTCCAATCTAAACAGACCCTATAACTGTTTAAAGCCATTACCCCTTGTTCTGTCATTTTAGGCCTCGGTAAAAAGTGTCTTGATTACAAGCCTTTTCTAAGCATCGCAAGGAAAAAACGACATCTCTGAGAAGAGTCTTCTCCAGTCTCAACAACCGCAAACCTCTCACACTTGCTTTGTGGGAGAGGTGCTCCATCCCTCTCACCATTTTCATGGCCCTCCTCTAACACATCCATGTCTTTTTAGTACTGAGGGCCCCAGAGCTGAACACAGTACTGCAGATAGGGTCTCACAAAAGCAGAGCAGTGAGTGGGGAAACACCTCTTTCTCCCCACTGTCCATGCTTCTTTTTAAGCTCAGGATACAGTTGGCTTTCTGGGATGCACATTGCTGCCTCATGTCCGATTTTTCATCCACCCCCCAAGTCCTTCTCTGCAGGGCTGCCTTCAATCCACTCATACCCCACTCTCTGCAGATACTGGGGATTGCCCGGACCAAGGTGCAGAACCTTGAGGTTCACACAGGCTGGCTCCTCAAGCCTGTCAAGGGCCCTCTGCATGGCACCTCCTTCCCGCCAGCACATCAGCTGCACTGCTCAGCTTGGTGTCCTCTGCAAACCTTCCAAAGGCACACTCAAGCCCACTATGTTATTAATAAAGATACTGATCATCATCAATCCCAATACAGACCTCTGAGGGACAGCACTTGCTACTGATCTTCATTTTGACATTGAGACACTGACTACAACTCTTTGGATGCAGCCATGTTGCCAGTTCCAGGTCCTTATTCACCAAATAGTTCATCCATTAAACCCATATCTGTCCAACTGAGAGACAAAGATGGGGTGTGAGACCACAACATGCTGGCTGCGAGACAGAAACAAAATTTGAGAGACAGACAACACATATCTATACCTTGTTACTCACTTTCTAGATTTCTAAGATAGCAATAATTCACATGTAGGCCACGTTTTAGTAATTTTTACAACAGGTCAATGCTCAAAAGTTTTATTTACTCTCCTGGAAATACCTACACGGGTTTGTCAGAAGACAGGAACACAGAGAGAGAAAAGAATACATAAAAGACTTGACAGCCATTACTAATAAGGGACAAAATCATCTCTCATGCAAGAAAACAGATGCAATAAAAGCTTTTGCATGAGTAATGCTTATAAACAGGGCAATTTAAAAAGGAGACTCAGTAGATGCACGCCTTCCTTTCAACCCCTCCGACTGCTTACTAAAAACAGTCTTTGCCTTGCCTGCAAGGGAGAAACTTACGCAAACAGGCAAGAGATTCATTCCCCTGCTGGAGACTCGCAGCAGCATCAAGATACCGAGGACCTGTAGCGGACCCGGCGCGCGTCAATGGCTCCACTAGAGCCGGCACCGGCTGGAGGCGGAGGTTTCTCAACGTGTACACGAACCCCCTTTCGCCCAAACACCCCGGCACCGGTGCCTTGCTCCCCAAAGAGTAGAGCGCCTTCAAGAGCCGGCCAAACACTCCGAGGGAGCAGGAGGTGGAGGGCACGAAGCCGCCTCCCACGGCGGGGCTCCAGCTCACGGGGCCGCTGCCATGCCCGGCCGGCATCTCAGCACCGCCCGGGCTACCACTTCCCGGGCCGGGAGGCCGCCGACGCTCCTCACCGAGGGTCGAGGGGGCCGACACCTGCCCAGCCCTGCCGGGGGAGCTCACGCGGGCTCCGAGCGCTGCCGGCGGGGGAATGGCGGGGGTACGCCGTTACCTTCGCTCTTGCCCAGGATGCGGCAGCAGAGGCTCTGCAGCAGAACGTTGGGGGATTTTTGGTCCGGAGTCGCCATCGCCGCGCAGGAAGCAGGAGGTGATGCGGGGGCCGGGAGCGGACGGCAGAGCCGGAGCACGGCGGGATGGCGCAGGGGAGGGGGAGGCGAGGACGCGCCACCCTGTCGGCAGCGCAAGAACCCAGGGGCACCTCCCGCTCCTGCCGCCGCTTAAGGCGCCATTTTAACGGGACCCGCCGAAAGCCGCAGCGGCGGCCGCACACCCACAATGCTCCGCGCGGTGGGAGAGCCCCGCGCGGCGGTTCCGGGGCAGGCACCGCCCCCCGCGCGCGCGGGCAGGGCCTGGGAACGTCTAGCGACCCCCGATTTGTGGATGGGGCCTTCAGGTTGTGCAGCACCTTTCCGTGCTTGGAAAACACCTCTCACTTACCACTCAGAGTCTCTGAAATCACATTCCATCACAGCACAGGCACACTTCAGCACAGATCTAACAAGTGCAGGAGGTGGAGGCTTTCTCAGGCCGTCACTGGCGGGAGTGAAAAAGTCCTTGATGGAGGGTTTGCAGAGGACTTCAGGCGTGGGATTGCAGAATGTAGACAGAGATGCAGAGTAATCCTTTTGCCAAAACAGGTTCTTTCACCCGATATGCAAGAAGCCAATCCGCACACAGAGTCGACGTATTTGATTTATTTACAGTTCTATACAGAAATGGGTGCTGGGTGGCAGATCCACAAAGCCAGCACTATAACAATCAAAACTTTTTTACTATTTATACATTTTAGCAAACAAGGGAATTAATGTTTATTTGCTACAAGTTACGCAGTTCTCTTAATAATTAGTATTCTGTCTTCTGTTAATGATTCCCTTGCTTCTCATCCTAATTAATCCACATTCTCAGTCTTTCTCTTCTTTTATGTTGGTGGGTTTCTTGAGTTGGTGGCCATGAGTTAGTGGTCACAATCTCATCCTGTCAGAATTACCTTTTAACCAGTTGAAGCTGATTTCAGCACAGTTGCTAAGTGGCCTTTATTAGTTTCTTCTTCATCTTGGGATTTCTGCCAGATGTCTTTGTGGCCTGAAAATTCTGTGGTGTTTGTGTCCACCGTCAGTGGTATATCCTTCTTCCCAAGGTTTGTTAACTTCTCCCAGGTCTGAGATCATTGAAATGTATGGAGCCCTACACCTTAACATTCTTCCAACAAGTAATTTGTCTTTCTAACACCTGGACATCACTTACAGCTTCTTAGCTGCTATCTGTTTCACTGATTATATCTCCTTTCTTGTTTAGGCTTGAAGGTCTACAAAGATCAAACGTCCGAGAACATACTTTCTTCAGAAAATGTTACATATTCCACATTTTGCAACAATCCCTCATTAGCCCTAAGTGCTCTGTACAGACTTTATGTAGGTTCCTCACAAACGTAACAACAGATAAGAGCTCAGAAAGAACACAGCCACGGAGAACAAAAATTCTGGAGTGCAAACTGAGGGAATGTAGAGGCAGAAAGAACCATTTGATTGTTCACACTCAACTCTTTTCTATTATTTACTATTTCTATTATTTATTATTTCTATTATTAAATTTTGCCCAATTACATCAGTACCTAGTATTTTACATTCACAACAGGCTAACTACACAAATGGTTTAAGATGGATGTTTTCACTGTCTTGTTAGGAACTTTTACTAGAAATTTTCCTACTAAATTTAAAGATCTCTTAGGTATCTGAGGTTTTTGCCCCTAAACACTGTAGAAGTATTTGAACACCATAAATTACTTACGGGAAGATCAGGTTCCCTTACTCCCCCTCAGAGAAGAACAAGCAGGGGTGGCTGCACTTCCTGTGATTTGCTGCCTTGGGGATCAAGGCATATTGGTGGCTTTTCCACACAAAGTGGCTACAAATCAAGGGCGGGTCTGGAAAAATGTCTGAAGATCCTTGGCCCATGTCTCCATGCCGTGCATCTGGGTGTCCCCAGTCCCTTTGGAGGTCCTGGGCTCTGGCTACTGGGCGGTGTGGGGAGCAGGGACAGCACTCTCATGGCTGGCCTGCACTGCTCCCCATGACCTGCTCCTCAGGCCTTTCACCCCTAGCACTGACACTGACATTACAAGATGTCTGTCTTCCATCCCTTCAGCAAATCCATGCTGTGTCCAGCCCAAAATATACACTTAGGAAATAATTATTGTCCTTGTGCTGCTGGAGTTCTGTGTAACCCATAAGAGGTGAGTTGAAACACTGCAGCAGCAACCAGGTGGGCTTGGTGCACTGCTGGCTGTGAACAAATTCATTCCTGCTGTGCAACACATGGCTTTTTGGCAGCCCCTCTTGGCTTCATTGTCTCCATGCAGCCACAGTTTTGTGTGTATGCTTTCTATGGGCACGTATATGTGGCCTTTCATTATGGGAACATTATAGATGTAAACATCAGCTCATTGCTAGCATTACTGCTAGAAACACATCACGGTGGCAAGCCAAGAACAGAAATACGTTGAGGATGTATGGGGTTTTGTTGCTTGGAATATTCCAGTAGAAACCTTCATAGTCTCATCACTCACATCTATAACTCTTCAGTTCTTAGTGACACATTCTTTAGATTCTTTTGAGAAATAAGATAGGACCCAAAAACTAATAAACTTACCAGAATTTTATCCCATGTAAATAAGGGTTGTAAGCTTCATTTCCAATAATTCTGAAGTAAAGACTTCAAACATGGTGTGACCTTTTTTTTTTTGTACTGAGCAGCAGAAGAATCTCTGTTTCATTTTCTGCCCAAAGCAAACACAGTTGTGCTACAAAGAGCTGGTGACTCACCACTGCTGCTAGTCATTTCAGATTTAGATTCCACTGTGGAAGGTGTTAATCTATCAAGCAGCAAATATGGTTGCTCACATGAGACAGAAAAATAACTTTGGCAATTATATCTGGAAGTGGTGTTCCTTTACAAAACCTTTACATTCCAAAGGAATCCAGTCACTCACAAATATCCTGTTACTGCTTTCAAGTGGATATTACTAATTCTTTCTGGTCACGCTAGTCATTTTAACTAAGGCAATTGTGTCACTGGTCTGAAATCAGAGCATATTACAGAGCACCACAATGAGAACATGCCATTGAAATGGGCTCACTCACGCCTCCTGCAAGCAGAAGTACAAATACAAACCTAAGCTTTTCAACTTCAGCACAACCACATGTGATGTTATGCTTCTGAAGTAGTGCAATAGCCAGCCATTCTGTTATATTACTGAGAATGTATTCTCTCATTTCTAGCCTCTTTTTCCTAAGGAAATAAGGGTTAATGCAGTTACTCTGTATGTCAGTGCCTCCTCAAAACTGCTGTATCTCATCACCTGTTTTAAACAAATTCAGCAGAGGGATAGAGTTCTTAAGGATATTAGTAAAATTTAATGGAATTCAGCAGCTGGATGTACTAAAGTTTAAGTCCGTACCCCCTTGAAAAGAAAGGTGAGGAGAACTTACTTCTCCCTACTGTGTTTGCTCTTAGCAAACCAGCTGATCAGTGTGCACACCCTGGACAGGAAGGCACATATCCTAGCTTCGAGCCACCTACAGTACCAGCTCTTCTTGCTCAACCTGATGGATGTATGATTTAAGAGCTGATGGTGTAAGGGACAGAGAACTCTGGAAATAATGTAAAAAGGAGTCAGAAAAGAGGGATGGAAAATAGAGGGGAAACTAAGCTTCATTAGTTTCACTCCTCACAGATCTCCTTGCTTTTTTCTTAATGGAAAGAATGAATCCTGCAATCCGGTTTAGAAATGCTATTTCTGATAAGGCAAGTTGTTAGCACATGCAGCTTATTGTGTTTTTACCAACTCCAGTACAGCTATGATTGCTTAAATCAGCTTTAAAAATCTCACTAAAAATGAGAATGAAAAAATATAAACTATTTTCTTACTGTGTAACCATAAGCTTAGCTCACCTTGCTGCTTGGTCTCTCAGCACTGAACAATTAAAAAAAAAGTAATTGCTGCTCAGATTTTTCACAGTACAGAAAGTTTATCAGCTAGCAGAGTTAAATGTGTGCTTGTAAAATTATGACAGTGAAAATCAGCTGAAAGTCCATAGAAAGTTAAAGGGACTTGTGTTAAGATCTACTACTTAAAGATCATATTTCTGATAGTAAATAGCTTTATAACAAAAGAACATGCAATGAGATCCAGCAGGAAGTAGAAGTTGAAGCTTGCCAAAATAAGGCTAGAAACAAATGATGGTTTTAATTCAATAAGGATATTCAGTCACTACAGATGTTTAAAAGCATGGCACTTTCCCTATATCTGAAACAATTTAAATCAGCCTTCTGTTACAGGCCTAGTGACCAGATATGAACTGACACAGGAGCTGTTGCGCTGTGTTTACATTCTGCAGAAGATCGGTCTGGAGGGTGTCATTGTCCCTTTTAGTCTTAAATTGTCTAAATGTAATCAATAACACTGAGAAAAAAAATCTCACCCTTACAAATAAAACTTAAGGTTAATTGTGCTGGTTTTGTGAACTCCTTTTTGGTTATGTCTACAGGGCACAATACCTTAGATAGGTCTAGATGCTCGTGGGATACACCAAAAGCAGTAGGGAATCATGCGAACACCTCCAACATTTCTCTGTGCTGGACAGACTTTTTTATGTGTCATGTAGCCAATGTTAAGAATTACAGTGACTGGAAATAGGGACGGATACTATCTGTGCCTTAGTTAACATATGGCAGCCCTGGAAGTGCAGCAGCTGGGCCTCTTCTGGCTCCAGCACCATGTGGCTTTTGTCCCTAAGCATGTATTTTCCACATAGGCAACCTTATAATGGCCTGGAGCCCTGCTATGCTGAGCCTGCAGCATTAAAAGGTTATTAAACTTATCTAATTTTTGAAAGGCCACATGTTTTAAGGTGATGGTCTGTGACTCAGTTTCAGATGTCCCTCTGCACAGGAGGGGCTCAGATGAAGAGAAAGTTTGATCCAGTTTAACCCTGCTGCTTGTGTTAGTTCTGCATCACAGCCTATTTGTTGTGACTTTCATAATATTGCTACAACCTCTCCATTTGCAAAATCTTCACTTCAGCTGTTCTTCTGTTGACTGAGGAGCCTAAAGTACATTCCATAATGCCATATACTTACAGAAAGTTTACTGAATTTGTGTTAGTGTATTAGAAAAGAAATCTGTGTTTCCCAATACTTAAAGAGATTCCATAAACTATGATTTAAGCTATATAAGAGCAAAACTAAGGATATTTTAATTTGGGGGGGGGGAATTTTTATTAAATATTTACAATAAAATAACAGTTTTAGATCACAGAATCACAGAATGGGTCAGGTTGGAAGGGATTACAGTAGGTCAACCTCCCTGCTCAAGAAGGGTCATCCTAGAGCACATTGCACAGGATGGTGTCCGGATAATTCTTGATTATCTGCAGTGAGGGAGACTCCACAACCTCTCTGGGCAACCTGTTCCAGTGCATGGTCACCCACACAGTAAAGAAGTTTTTCCTCATGTTGAGATGGAACTTCCTGTGCATCATTTTCTGCCCATTGCCTCTTGTCCTATTGCTTGGCATCACTGAGCAGAGCCTGGTCCATCCACTTGGCACCCAGCTTCAGATACTGATAGACATTGACACAATCCTCTCTCAGTTGTCTCTTCTTGAGGCTGAACAGGCCCAGTTCCCTCAGCTTTTCCTCATAAGAGCGATGCTCCAGTCCCTCAGTCATCTTTATAGCCCTCCACTGGGCTTGCTCCAGGAGTTCCATGTCTCTCTAGTTCTGAGGAGCCCAGAACAGGATACAGCACTCCAGATGTGCCCACTAGGGCTGAGTAAAGGGGCAGGATCTAGATTAATAACATTAACTATCAAGATGAATATAGCTATCCTATAAACTGGAAGTAGTAGTGATGTTTTGTATCTCAGAACAGTTGCCTTTCTTCTGTTGGTGCCTTGGCTCTCTGAGAAGTTTCATTTTTTCCAGTACTCTTTAGTCATAAACAGAATTTCTTTCCAACAGGAAGACACACAGTCAGATGCACATTGAAGCCCACTCCACATTAGGTGCTATTGATCACACAGGGTTGGGCACCATTACACATCTTTCTAAAGAACAGTGTAGCTGCAGCCAGCAAACAGATTCCAACAAGTTCAGTAAAACTAACTGACATTTTCTTAGTTCCTGTGCTGTCCATCATATCACAGTCACGTTACATATATAGAATTTCAGTAAAAAAATCAGATCAAATCAAATTCTGCCAGTGATTCCATGAAAATATTTTGCAAGAACAGTTTATTTTGTCAAAACTCCCTAAAATACTGTCAAAATATTTTTCAAAGTTAAAGCAAATCTGAGACAACTTTTTAATTTTAAAAAGTAGAGCAATAATTTTTGGAAGGGTGCCTGGAATGAAGCCCTATAGTAAAACTGAGTTAATATTTCTAAATATATGTTTCATTTTGAACAGAACATCAGCTTTTCAGTAGGAGTTTTGACCATATCTGGCTTTAGTATTTTGGAGCAAAGACTTTTGATCTTTATCATCCCTAAACAAAGGTGTGCATGAGGAAACTATCAAAATAAGACACTGAATGAAAAAATGGCATGTAACAAACCAATCAAAAAAGATGTGCTAATGTATTTGCAAGGAAATTATTTCATAAATGTGATCATATCACTAGGCAAACATTACTCATTAAATACAGTATACGTCAATAATAAAGCTCTACCAAGCATTGCAATACCGTGCAAGCAGGAATGACAAAAGAATTGGAGGGGTTTTTTGGTTGGTTGGTTGGTTGGTTGGTTGGTTAGTTGGTTGGTTGGTTGGTTGGTTGGTTGGTTGGTTGGTTGGTTGGTTGGGTTTTTTTGGTGGCATTGTTTTATCTGATTTCACTATAAAGCAATAAAGTCAGGGTTGGGGTTTATAAAGTATTATTTTATTTTAAGAACCTTACTTTGCTTACTCATTTCCCCAGGCACGTATTTCTAATTCCAATAGCAATTCTCATATCTATGGGAGCTGAAAGCCTCAAGGTCATAGTTTGGGTTTTTCCTTACATCACAGGGAAGAAGAGACAGCAACCAGTTGGCAAAGGAGGAACCAATTCCCCCCATGCTTTTAAATGTCAAAAATATTCATGAACTGATAAGCAAATGTCATCTTATGATTGTACTTGAGCTAGCTGTATTTAGGCAGTTTTCTGACAGTGTTCTCTCTAAGGGGTCAGTCTGAAGATTTCACTCTGTAATGCTTTTTAGAATGTTTATCGATTTTTGTGCTCTGCTCTCAGTGTTTGGAGAGTTTATCCTGATGCTCATTTTTCCCTTTCCAATGAGCTAGTCAAGAAAATTATGTACTAGCTGTGTCCCTAGCTGTGTTAAATGTATAGGGTAAACAGTTTTAAAAATAGAAGTAAACATTATAATTTTCTTTCCTGCAGGTTTATTTTGAGTATAGAAATTAGTCACTTTGTAACGATGTGTACCATACTTCCAGACAAAAATGACTGTCAAGGTAACAATATCCCCTGCAGAACACATCTGGGGCTTCATCTTCCTACAAATATTGGGAGAAAAATTGCTATTCACTTTAGTGAACTCTTCTTATTTATGAAGCTGGTTATCCATCTCCTAAAGTCCACTTCATACCAGCCTGAGCTTTTCCCATTACAATTCTTGAAGATTACTGACTTCATTCACATTATTAGGAGGAATCTATGTATATTACTATATATTTGTAAGGAAAAACATGAACAAACTTCAATCCATAGCCTTCTTTAAAAATTAAAAACATTTCCTAGTGTTCCTGCCTGCCACATTCTAGCCTGATGGTTATTATCCCATGTATCTACATTGGTAAATAAAGCATTTTTCTTTGTTTCCTGCATTAAACTATTGAATCATCTTTCCATGCCTGGTCTAAAAACTGCAATAGGTTAGGTTAAGAAGTGCAGTAAATAGGTCTAACCATGTGACTTTTAAGGCTTGAATTTATAAAGGGGTATAGGAATACATGCCCCTACGGCTGTTAAAACATTGGTGGGTTTTGTTCCCAGATGCTCAGATTAGAGGAAGCTATGGAATTTCCAAGTGCAGGTTATTGTTACCAGTGTTGAACTGCTAGAGGGAATAGAGGGACAAAAGGAGCAGCACTGGAGCTGCAAAGATTTGCCAATTCTTAGGTGTGTGCTTTAGCAAGGGAAGCACCTTTGGTTCCTACATGCAGGAGCATTTCATCGTCCTGAGGCAGGGTAGTTTTTATGTAGGTAACTTTTTATGTGTTATACTGTTCAAAGATTTCTTAAATATATTATCTGGTAGATTAGGAACTAACCTCAACACTTCTTCCCCCCTGAAAATCTGTTGCAGTTAAAAGAATATTCTAGGAGAATCAGGCTCTCAGAGACAGATATAAATACACATGAGAGATACAATCGGGTAGTAACTGGAGCCTTTGAGAATGAGGTTTGTTGACTCTATTTCTTGGGTTTCCTCTGTGTGATTAGATCAGCTCTAAACTGAGAGCCTGTGTAGCCATATCCTGTGTTTCCATTTATAATAAGTCAGATAACACCTTCAATCTGTCCCTGAACATATATTTTTAGTATTCTCTGAGACAGAAAAGGGCTATAATCCTCATTTTATTCAGAATAAAATACGGAAATGTAGACAGGCACAGATGAAGCATTTTGCCCAAGGTAATAAAGAAAAAATCTGCCCAGTTCAGGATAACCCAGATAGTTTCTTTTTCTTATACTTTAACCATGGAATCCTCATTCCTTCCTACTTGGAATGCTCTCTGTGTTTTTAAATGCTGCAATTATCCTTTGACTGCTTTCTATTTAAAGACAGGGATATATACTCAGCACTTCTCTAGAAGGCACAACAGCAGCATATATTTGTTAAGAACAGATTGTTCAGATTTCTCAAACCTCCCAAAGAAAGAACTCATTATTATCTTTCTAGGGCCAATATGAAGTTAAAAGCCAGGAAACCCTCTTATCCTCAATATAAGAAAAACAGTAAACACTACATTCCAGATCATTTAGAAAGAATAGTTTTTCTTATGAAGATTGGAGTTCACTGGATTATGATTACAGCTATCACTACTGCTTAATGAGGGAGAAACTATAATAATAGTGGCATAATCTTTGTGTAAAAGTCTCCTAATAATCTTGTTTAGTAATATCTTTTCTCCAAAATGAGCTGCTGGCAATCTGAAGAAATGAAATTCTCCTTCCATTGTTTCTGATTTCTTACAGAACTGCATGGTGAGGATTATTGTCCTGCTTTATAGGGACGCTATGAGACGACTAAATATGTGATCAAATAAGCAAACAAAGTCCAGTCCAGGAAACTGTGCAGCTTCATTTCATTTCCCAGTCACTTCCTCTACTGGGCAGAAACACAACACAAACCAGACAGAGCTGTTTATCAAACCATTAAGATGGAAAACATCACACTGAGTCATTCCAACACAGTCTGCTTCACTGAATAGAGAATTTCAGCAACAAACCTTATACAAGCTAATACTTGAAAAATCAGTGATAGATGAAAATCGTAAGTTTTCCTCAATTGTCTGATATAATGTGAGGCATCTAAATTCAGTTATGGGCACCTTAGTAGTCCAGATGCCTAGTTATATTTGCCTAAGAGAACAGGAGTCATGTTTATTGTGGGCGGACTTCACAATATCTGAAACTGTTGGGAAAAATAGAAAGCCTGTGAGTGTGTAATTATAGATACTGCATGTTTGAGGCAGGAGTACTGCCACACATCCAACCTCAGCTCAGGGTTCTCAATTTCCATTTGCTCTTACTGAGTAAGGCCCTATGTTACTGGGAGCTATAGGCTTTCTTTAACAAAGACAATACAACACCACCACTGCATTTATCTAGCTCACACTTACTACCTGTGTTGCACTGGTGTTGACTCTTTAAAAGGTTAGGTAAAGAGGAGAAAATACGTGCTTCCTCCTGATGTACCACAGTATTACAGCCTTCCCTGTGCTATGCACCAGCATTTGCTGCAGCACAACTGTAGAACCTATTGCTGGCAGACCTGGGAGTGCTGTTTACTTGGGGGTGCAGCATTGCACACAGGTGAGTCCCACATCTTGCCTACCTCTACATGAAAAGAGGGGCATAGGGAGCAGGCTACTGGCTGCCCAAGGCTTGTTGCAGTGTGGGGTTGGGAAACTTGGAGGCTTATGTTTGTCAGAAGTGACTCTGGGTGTTGTATGTCAATGTGGTTCTAATTCCAGATGACAGACTCCACATATCTTCATGTAAAATTAATGTAATAGGGGAACTATCTATGTTAATAAGTACTGGCTCAGCTAATATATTGTGTGCATCTGGTAATCATAAATTTTGTCTCGTTTTAATCCCCTATTCCATTTTAATGATAAATTACTTATTGTTTGGAAATGGGCAAAGTTGTCTAGAGAAAGTTAACATTTTTAAAACTACAACTCTCAGCTGAAAGTGATGGAAAGAGCAAATAATCAACAAACTATGGATTTCTGATAAAACCAAGTTGGTCTTCTAAAATGTAATTTAATTTTAAAAATGAGGTAATTTGGCTGCATGATAAGAACAAGTTATAGACTGTTGGGAGAGATCTCTCTCAGTGAGTTCTCCAGGTTATATTTCTATCCGTGTTAGCTTCCGAAGATGCATCTGAACTGCAACCTGAGAACACAAGAGTACCACAGCAGAAATGAGACAAGTAAAACACAAGTGCTGGGACATGACATTTAGTAAAACAAGCACCAGAATCTGAATCTAATATTCTGCTGCTGTGAAGAGCAGAACAACACTAAAAGAAGTCAGAGCTCAAGTTTGATCTCAGAGTCCTTTTCTCTGTTTGACACAGCATCTTATCGGTAAGCTGTGTTATAAACCTGCTACTGCAGCTAGTCAGCATGAAATAGTAACGCTGGTAGTGTTGCTATTAGTGTTGTTATAAGGAGAATGGCATAAGAACATGAAAAGAGGGTTAATTTGGAATATCCAGCTGAAGTTATCAGTACGGCGGGCCGTTCTTTTGGGTCTTCAAAAGACACGCGAAAGATCAGAGAGCTTTGTAAAAAAAGAGCGTTTGCAATCCATCCCCATGCCCGGAGCCGACAGCAGGTGTCACTGCAGAAGGCACAGAAGATGCAGTCGCTGTTCCAAAGCCGCGCTCGCTCCCTGTGAGTGCCCCGCCGGGCTCCTTCCTCCGCGACAGCCTGGCCACGGGTTCGGTGGCTCTGCCCTGCGGCGGCCCTCATCAGTTACCTACCTTATCAGCTAACTGCAGTGAGAACTGCGTATCAGCAGAAAGGAAGAGAAGAGCACGTACCCCCTAGTTAATAAAGGGCCTGTATGATACTCTTATTTGAATGCAGACTGCAGCCTTCACCTGGGAGAAGAGGGCAGCTCAGTTCTGCCTTGCTGTCCCAGGATATATTAACTGTCAGACACATAGTCCTGGCTTGTGCCCGCTGTCTGAGACTGCTGTTGTTTGTGCACACTCTAGAGACAATCCAGACTTGCCCAGAAACCAACTAACTTTCCTATGCACACCCCAGAGCATGGGCTCTTACCAAAGCTTTTCCACTTCTGCTCAGGCAAATGCCACAGCCACAGTGCAGTTCTGCAGGTTCACACTTAATCACCTCAGCAGTTAAAAAAAAAAAAAAAAATGTGGTGCAGCAGAGAGATGCCTTTCTTTCCTTTCTACGATTGTTCATTTAAGGGAGGAATACATGTTATCCCCTCATGACTGGCCCAGAAGCTAAGTCACTTTCTTTTCTCACAGCCAGTGAAGTTAGCCAGACAGATTTTGGGGTGATCAGTAAACATAACACCACCTGGGGACAAGGGATATATGAACATAATAAAGCAGGTCGTTATACAAAGTGTGCTATTCTCAGTGTCTCTGGAAACAAGCACAGAGATCACAGCAGGTACAGCTTCCAAGATTCAAAACAGCTAGGATCTAGTTTTTGTACTGTTAGTGCCCCTCCACACTATAATCTCCCAGAGAAATCAGGAGGTGGTAATGTCCCTCTTCACATCTCATCCAAAACCTCCCCAGACTTCTGATCAAAATCTCTGACTTACAAAATATCAGACTAAATGCTTCATAAATTAATATGAGACTAGTGAGCTTTCTTGCACCAGAGGAGTGTGGTTTTGAGCTGTTCTGTCTCGGGGACTCTCACTCGTGGGGCACAAGCCGCCCACATTTCTGAGGGTTTGCCTTGACAGACTGCTGTTGTACCACACATGTTCTCTGCATGCCCTTGTGTTCTTCTCCCTGAAGGCATTAAATATGGAGCAGCCCCATCTGCCATTCTGTTCTTTTGCCATGTATACTCCAGAATAACAGGACTCTGTAGCTGTGCGGGAGGAGAACAGGTTGTGAAAAGAGAACAAACACAAAAATAAATTTTGTGGAATTAAAATTTGTTCAGAATCCAACAAATTGGCAGGGCTGTTTCAGCAGGTATATGAGATTTCAGCTCGTGATATCAGTGCTAGTCAGGAGAGACAATAATATTCAGAATTTAAGTATTAAGAGGATGTTGAGCTTCAGACGCTGGAAAAGGGACTGCAGAAGTAGGATCTAACACAGAACTGTACACCTACATCTCTTTTCTCAGATACCTGATGAAGTGACTTGCTGCTTAAACTGGGTTGATGCCTTGAGTCCATCAACATATCATGTCCTAGTCCTTCGGGGAGCTGCAGAGGAGCTACAGATAATTGGTTTTATTTTATTTTCTCCTAGATAAACAAATTCCACAAGTGCATGAGAGGACATGACACTGTCAAGCATGCCAAAGGAAGTAAGTCAAATCAAAAAGGCACAATATCACCCTCGGAAGAACATAAGGAAGTATGCAGGAGACCTGCTTTTACTGCTGTGGTGCACAAGAGCCTGAGGCTGAGACGATGACCTTCGGGACATCCTGCAGGATTTAACTGCTTACCCAGCTCTTTTCTGCAGGTGTGAGGAAGGGTTCTATGATTTATTGCATATGTTTTGTTGAAGTTGGTGATTTTTTGGCGTGTGTAGCTCACTCACAGGATGAAATGGGTCTATGAAAACTCAAAGTGTATCATTGCTTTCAGATGATAAATTCCATCTTGTCATTATAAATTTTTTTTTTTTTTTTTTGGCTAAAGATAAAAATGCATTTTATAACTTCTGGGCTGTTATTCAGAAATTTTTTTCTGTCTTTATATCTCTTTGTACATACTTCTTAGAAACATGAATAAACTTCTGGAAAAATCTTGATAATCTATTGGAATGTAATTAGTAGGATAATATTTAAATTAATATATTTATATTTTTACTAATAATATAAATTATTTTACATAAAAAATAGAAAATTCAGTTGTCTGCTACTACTTACACTAATCTAGAAGTATTCAAAAGTGGCCATAAATTGCAGAAAATCATAAAGCTTAACACAAATAAATTAGTACAAGTCATCTAACATTAAAATGCATTATTTATGATACACTATATTTTTCCTATTTTGAAAGTATATCATCCAGTCAAGAAGCAAAGTACATAACTTAAATTATTAGTTACATATCCCAGAGAATGCATATCAAGATACAGAGTAAAAGAATATTCATATACTAAAGCCTGTGTGGTAGGGAAAACAGAGCACAAACACTAAACAATGTCTTTGATATTACAGCAAGATGATCAGGAGCTCATTACAGGAACGCACTAAACAACAGTTACCTTCATTAACTCTACAATACAGAAAACTGATATTAATTTTGGATAGATATTTTTCACCATTATTCACTCAACCAGATCATGCATTTTTGAAGGCACAGGCAGAATTAACTTGAACATTTCAAACAGAATTAAATGTAGATGTCACTTAAAGAGTCCTTAAAACATCTTACGTCAGTATAACTGAGATCAATTTTAGGTACAGCTGTCAGCTAAATAAAGGAAACAAAATTATTGACAGTTTACTTTGTAGTTCATCAAATTCATTTTCCGTTGACTTTGTTGTCATTTGTGTATGATTGCTGCTTCTCTTTTCCAGAATAGGACTGTTCCGTTCCAATGCCTTTTGTGCTCTAAGATGCCATCGCAGTGCTTCAGTATTTGTTCCAGTAAACAGACTCCTCCAGCTCAATAACACTTTTCTCTTGGTTTGTTTGACGAGGCCGAGGTCAGGAAACAAAAGGATTTTGTTCTCCTGATACTGGATATTGCATTGCTAGAGTTGCTTTCAGCAGTCTATCCTGTTCTCCTATTTCAAACTTAGATGAAATAAAAACACTCTCACTGCTGTTCACAGTCACGTTCTCCTCACTGGTATTCTACGACAGTTTTCCCCATAAAATATATTCTTCCCCAATATGACTTTCCAGAAGTTCAGTATGAGTTTTAATAATATATGAAATAGGATCTATCTGGCCTGTACCAGAGAGGAAACAAAGGTTGTGCACAACTCCAGACCTCGTTTGGTTTTCAGTTGCTTCCTCCCTTTTGTCTAGTGACACACATTTCACAAAGGAATACAGACACCTCAGACACCTTCTCCACCTGCAGCCCATGAAATTTTAAAGGCACTTTTAGGCCCTTTACTTCCCCTTATCATGGTAATACAAGCCCTCAGGAAAGAAGTAGAACAGACAGATAGGGGGAGAAACTTTTTAGCTGTCTTACTATAATCTTCCTACATTCAGTGGTATCTGAACTCAGAGCTCCACAGTATGGGCACATGCTTCTGATAGAGCTCAGAGCATACCATGAGGAGGCCCCAGGATGTACATGTTATCTAACTCTCTGTGATGCCTGGCTTGCCAAGCACTTTTTAAAAATTATATATTCAGAAGCAATTATTTTAATACCTTGAGTCTTTACCAAAAACCTGCCTGTTAGGATAGATAGAATCAGACTTTCACAACAGTGATGCACAAAATTAAATCTATAATAATTTTAAACAACATTTAAATGATAGTTCCTATACTTAAATGACATAGGTTAACGCAAACTGAAAAAAACACAAGAACACAGTAAAAGGCAACACCATCAACCAAGGCATTTGTACTTTAATTTTTTAAACATTTGACAATAAATAACCATCTTTATTGTCAATGTAATACAATGTAAATGTAATATTGTCAATAAGACAATGTAGTTTCTCTTCACAAATACCATCTTCTTTTCCCATTACAGTTTGACAATGGATCACTGTGCTGTCTGCTGCAAGTAATCATTTATTGTATTCTTTTATCAGCTGATTGAAGCAAACCTTCCCTTAAAATTCTTGACAGGAATTCTGGCCAAAGAAGCCTCTGTAACAATAATGTCAGGTTAGCTCTGTGCTAGGAGAACTGTGCAGAGCATGCACTGCATGCACTGAGAAGCAGTTACGTGCACATCAGTAGAGCTCTCAGAGGAGTGTGGCTGTTCTGTCTCTAGACAGCACAGGAGTTATCCCAGGGAGCTTCAGCAGCAGCTTTCCCCCTCCTCACAGGCTAAGCACTGCTCAAATCCTGAAAAGCCAATAGAGCTGAGGACTCGACAGCAAATTTGTTACATTCAACAAGCCTGCTATATATCTGGACAATCTGCTGTGTGTATGTTTCCACTGCAATATTCTGTTGTTCATGATGTGGTCGTGACAAAACAAATTTAAATTAATAGTTACAATAATCCCTTGCCATTTATTTTCAGAAATTTTAGCAAATACATGTTTTTGCATAGGCTTTTCTTGACAAAACAGATTCATAATCTTATGTTCCCCTGCAGGGCAAAGACTTTCTGGCTGAAAAACATCTCTGGCTTCCAAGAAGAGAAGCAGGCGGAAAAAAGAGGAGTATTTTAATTCCTTTTTGTAAAATACTGTGTCCTTGTGTTAGTCTTGAAATCTGCAACGTAGTTGGAGAATATGTCCTTTTAGACATTCATCAGCTTCTCTATCTCAAGATTTATGGTCTTTCTCCTTAATCTCTACAACTGAGGTATGTTAATCTTTTGCATACATCAGTATATAAAAGTATAGATTGATTAATAGTTTAATTTCTCAGAAATCAAAAAGCACAACAGCAGCCTTTTGTCTTTCCCAAACCTTTCTTTTGACATGCATGCTAACCCATAGCATAAATGTCTCAGCAGTCAACATTACTAGAAATGTACATCTTCTCATGTGAATTTTTAGACCGTAGTGCTGAATAAGATAGGTGAAATGTTATCTTAAGGTCCGAAATTTTCATATTTTGAACAGCAGTTGTGTGCATGCATGAGAAAAAGCAAAAAAGCTGACTGGTAAAAATATCATTGCAGGTAAAAGTTCAGGAAGGAATTATTTCTTCAGATTCTCTCTATAAAAATAGGAATACATTTTTCTGGATATGTATTATTCTATTATTTCAACTATTTGTATATACTTGTTATGTTCCACTAATAGGAAAAGTAGGCAAGAATATGGATAAAGAATTAAAAGACCTTTAATTAGAGGTCACGGACAGACCACTTTTGATGACTCAGACATAAGATGAGCAAGTTTATTTACTGCTAGGACGAGCTTCTCATCTGATTCACGAGGTCAAGAGCCGTCTTTATAAAGTCCTTGGCCATTTTCCTGGGAATGTACAACTGCTGCCACAAAGACTCTAGCTACATACCACACAAGCTGATTTTAACATTTGATGGTACTGGGACTCTACCTCATGTTGTTTCACGGTCTACATTTAATCCAGAATCAACTCCACGTACTTCAGCATAGTCTTTATCCCTTATGTAAAGGATGGATATGGGTCTTTTTGTTTGATTAAAATTCTGCTGTGACATTGGAGCAAGACATCCAGCATTGTGAAAACTACAATACACAATGTCAACCACATATAAGTGTATTTCTGGGGTTCCTACAAACTGCTTAGCTGGTAAACTTTAGTCCTGCTTTTGTCTTGTCAGAGCTAAGACAAAATTGGGTGAAGTCCCATTAGGCTTTAATTGAAAATTAAAAGTGTTTTGAGTAAATCAAGACATTGCTATGGATAGGCTTCAACTGTCATGAAATATTGTACAGGTATTTTTTTTCACCATCAAAATAAAGGCTGACAATACTAATGGGGTAGGCTGTGAGAAGAAAAGATCTAAAAGTCTGTTAGCCCATCCCAATAAATCTACCTCTGACAGATATGAACAGACAATCTCTAACTTAAAGAATTAATAAACCATGCTGTAAAAATGCTTGTGTATTTATAACATGCCTATTTGCATCTGCAAACTGAGTAAAGTCAAATAATGATTCTAACTGCCAACAGAAGTACCTTTACTTAAGTCTCATTTTGAAATACATCTGAAAACAGTCAGTACCAGTTAGGATTTCTTAACTGCCAAGGGTGACAGGTATCTATTATTGATGGAAAAGATGAGCTGTGGCAGAGGCATCTCTTAATATGGAAACACTGATCCACATTCCATTCATTTAGAATGAGAATTGCTCATACAAAATTAAAATGTCCTGCTCCAACTTCTACAAGTCTGAACTTAATAAAAAAGATATTGCATTAAATTAATTTTGAACATCTTCCCATGACTATTATGATAGGATTTTGAAAGAACATATATCTATCCTATATATTTTGGAAGATGACATACTAAATCCTCTTCTGAAATACGTATTCTTTCCTATCTTGGCCACATGAACACACACACACCCACAGTGCTTTAGGGCAGTTACATTACTCAGAAATACTTATCTCAGTCTAAAAATACTCAGAACAAAGACTATCAGTGAGAATAACTGTATTTTATTATTAGAATCTAGAGAAAAATATAATGCATCTTACACAGTTCTTCTATATGATAATCTAGCAGTGGTTTTAGTTTTCTGTCTTAAATGTAAACTAACAATAATTCTTAAATTTGGAATATTTTAGTATGGTAATTCATCAAGGTTAACTTAGCTCAACACCAGCACAATTCCACTTTCTGAATGACCTTATTTAACATCACTGTATATGTGGTGAAAGAAGTTGTCAACTCAGCACAGATGACTTGTAAGACAAGGCAGAAATTCCTCAAAGGACCAGGTTGTTCTTTTCCACTGAAGGAAAAATCCTGTCATGGGAGTCAGTATCTGCAGGAGTTTCCCCAGGTTAAATACTTTATATCTTTTTCTGAAGGAATAACAGTACTGCAGGTTCTAGCTCTCAGCTTCGACAGGAGTCTGTGGAACCCCAGGGATATTTTATAAGAGCTGTATGCCTTCTTGTTGCTCTTCTAGTCCTACTTAGAAACACAGTTAAAAGTACCAGCTATCCACTAAAGATATCTGCATAACTGCATGCCTTTAAAAACTTCCCAGTATGGAAAAGATATCAAAGGGAAAAAATACAGCATATGGCAATTTTACAGACCAGTCTCCACTCTGTACCAGGAAAAACACATCCTATTTTTCCCTCTAAAACCATATTCTAATGATAAAAAATTTAGCCAAATACAAATCAATTCAAGGAGTTAATTTGGACTTTGAAAAACTACATTTAATCACATGTGCAAATCTTGTCCAGTTAGCCCTTCATAGTATCTTGAGATTCAGTTCTTTATGTGGGATCTAATTGTCAATAAACAACTAGCACATCCATATTTCAAAGAAGAAAATCCTCATATTCAATATAAAGGATTGTTTGACAGTCTTACAATTCCATATCCAAACTGAATGCACATCACTGAATTTATTGAACTGAAATGAAGGTGACCATAAATGTTACTATGGTAACTGTTGCACCTAAATTTTCTAATAAAGAGAAAACACCTTCTGGCCTGGTTACCATAGAAAGTCAACATTTCTTGCATAGGGCTTCTGATCCTGAAAAGTGCTATCTGAGTGCTCAAATTATGTTAATCAGATTTATTAATGTACTAAACAGAGAAAATGTGTAAGAGGTGAAAAGAGAACCATATCATGTGAAGATAAAATTAATAGCAGGATTAGTGGTGGCTGTCACTAGTAGCAGGTGTTAAACGGTTTCAAGCAGAGCTATGTCTTGAACATTTAATTTCATTCCTCCTCTACATTATATTTATGATTTCCTATTCACCTTCACACAAAGGCATTGCAAAGGTCAGTTGAGATGCTTCTGTGACATGAGTTGTATAGAACAGGTATGAAATTATAACTCCAGCATGATTTTTGTTCAGCTTTAAATCAAGATTGCACTGACTTAGACTTGAATGACATGTTGATATAGCCCTTAGGTACACGGTTTAGTCATGAACTTGGCAGTGCTGAGTTAATGGTTGAAATTTATTAACATTCTAAGTGTCTTTTCCAACCTAAAAGACTCCACAATTCTAAGACTTGATTACAGCTAGTAGCATTCCAGGGTAGCACAGTAGTACCTTTAAGAGTTACAAGGAGTTACAGAAACTTTCTTGGATTGTGTTACTGTTTAAGATGACCAGGATTGGAGGAGTTTATCAGTGCAAAGAAATAAAAGTTGCCCTGGCATGTCATGCAGGTAGGTGCACTAACTCACAGCATAAGTAGAATGCCTTAAATAAGGGAATAACTTGAAGTGGTTTAAACCAGCTTTATGTATGTGACATACAAATATCTAGATCATAAATCTGTACGATTGTATGATAGGCAGCTCAATGATATACAACATGTATCTGTATGATACACAGGTAAACAGAATTTGTAGTAGGAAAGAGGCTAAAGTGGCAAATACCAGGCTGACTTATGACATTTAGCATAATTTTAAATGCAAGATTAAAAAATGCTCCTTAAAAGACAGTTAAAGCAGAGCAAATATTTGAAAGTCTGTTCTATACAGCAGTCTTCTTTAAAAGCTTAAATGGATATTCATATGAATTAGAAGTAAAAATGAGTACTCAGTAAACATGCACAGTCAAATTGTCAGTTGCCATTGCATCATTATATAAAATGAATTAGCAAGCTCCATTAGTTTCACCATTTTGGCATAGCTTTCATAGTTCCTAGATTATTTCAACTGCCACAGATGTCTATAGAATATTACTTGCTAGGCAGCTGTGTATGAGCTGTAGTGGATGGAATAAAAAACTTAAATAATATTATTAAAGTAAAAAAATAGATTGTTTTTATTGCCTTTGCCATTGTGTTATCTTTTGAATGAGTACAACAAGTTTAAAAAAATATATCCAAGAAAAGAAAACATTTGTCATGGGTGAGAATTTCAATCTTTTTATCTTACTAAAAACAATATTCCAAATAACCGTGCTCATTTGTCCTTAAAAAACCCCACCATTCTTTCAAATGTCAGAATAAAGTCAGGACTGACCTGACTTTATTGAATAATTATATTTGATATTAGATACAAAACTAGTTGACATTACATAACAATAGATATGATCATTTCCTACTCTACTACATAAAACATATATTTTTAAATTTAATACTTTTCAAATATTAGGAAACTATTCTTATCCATCTGAAACATGGTTAGTTTTAGCCTTTGCAATGGCCCAGCTTACACATTCCTATAGCAACGATATAAATGTTCTCTATTAAATAAAAATAATCACAATTAATATAGAAGATAAAAATCAAGAAGATGCCTTGGTCTAAGACTCTTTGGCAATTCCTTGTTATGCATATTATAGAGCTTCTATCATATGAAACTGATTTTAAATACAATCTCCAGTGATCTAAAGATCTATTGACTCTTGAAGTAAATAGAAAAATCAGTGCCAACAGCGTGAAGTTACTTCGAAAATGGATTTAACATATAATTACCCTGGAGGTTTATACCCATTTGGGATTCAGCTTCTTCTGAAGTAATGCCAGGAATGTAAATATGATAGACTTGGTCTTCTAATATCAGTCAGGCAAGCAACCCAGGAAATAACAGATTTTAGATATTCCATACACACATCTCTTCTGTAACTGTAGACAGGGAACTCCATGTTCCTAGTGCTAAGTGAAGATGGTATTTTCTCCTGTACCAAAATCTGTTAGACTTGATTGTGAGAACAGGGATGCATTTATGTAAAGGTGCAGGAGGGAAGATTAAAAAAGGATATTGTTGCAGAATGGCTCCGAGAACAGGGCCACGAATCCGTGGAGGCTCTGTGCGAGCAAAGCAAAGTGTAGGCCTCTCATGTATGTGATTTAAGCTGAAGGGTAGAGAGGAATTCTTTGTTTAAAGGAAGAGGGCATGCGAACTGTTCAGCCTGCACAGGTGGGTTAGCTTAGCTTCAAGGACAGAGGGAAGCAGCCAAGGCTGCAGAAGAAACATACCAGCCAGATAAGAGACCCTGGGATGGGAAACAAGAGAACATCTGCATGTGGGATGTGAGAGACGTGACAGAGCTTGGTCTGCAGTCAGGTTGTTACCGTTCGCGTGATAGAAACAATGTACTCGAATTAGAAGAGTTTAGGGGCGCGTGGACACTGTTAGTTAGCCAATAGAAAATGTAGGGTAATTGACACTATGATATATAAGTGGTGTGCAACACGAATAAAGTGGAAGCTTGCTTATCACTCATATTGAGTTGGCGTGTCTTGCTTCCCCTCGCCCCCGGCAGGATATTATGACAGGTTTTCATTCTCAATAATTATGGCATCAGTAAATTAATATCAACATCAATATCATTAAATGTATCGTGATCAAAGAATGTTGGCCTAAAAAGCTCTCACAAAGATTACATTTGTTGCACAGCAGTTGTGGAGACAGGTTCACATGCACAAAGTGTTGTTGTCAGGGGCAATTATTCACAGCTGGTGGCTTACAGTACCTCTCATGTTGAATGTTACTTTTTGGGAAGAGGATAGTGGAGGAGAAAGAGAAAAAAAAAAAAGCTGAGGAGGGATGGCAGATCGTCCGATGAGCACCATCCCCTGGGCAGCTGGTACCGCCACCATCCCTCTTTCCCTGCAGGGATGCCCTGGGTGACCTCGGGACCTGCCCCAGACCCTGTCACATTTGTTGTTCCTGTGGACAATGTTGTCAGCGCTGATTAGGGCATGCAGGAAGTGCACTGTGCTGACTGTTCTGTGCAGTCCCTCATGGGTCTCCTCGGGTCAGCCAGACGCTACAGCTGAGGGGGGAGCCAGGAGTGGGAAGGATCGGTCCAGCCACTGCTGGTCGCTCCCCAGGAAAACCACCACCACAGCAGTGGGTTTGCTGGGATGAGGCTGTGGGAATAACAGCATGAGAATAACCATGTTGTTCTCATGCTGGGGCCAGCAAGGGAAAAGGACTGAGGCTGTGGGACAGCCTGGGGGCAGGAGCACTCAGCTGGGAGGCAAGGCAGGGTCCAGAAAGGCCAACGGGAAACCCTTAGCAATAGAAAGGGGAAGGTACCCAAGGTGTCGTGCAACACTGGGGAACACAGATTAGGTAAAATAACAATCTATCTGCACATTGCTGCACATTCTAAAACGTTTTATGTCTGCCTTACATGATATAACATATACAAACTAAACTTCACAAAACACCTATGTCATCCTTGACTGTACTGAATTCAAAAATTCCATCACAGTCATCTTTCCATACCCCTCCCAACTGAAGTCAGAGGCATATAATCTTTCTGTCTACCTGTGCTACAATCAGCAAACAACATGTGGCCTGTTTTTCCTAGACTGAGCAAATTTAGCACTTTTATTCAGAGGCACGAAGTGCATGTAACACCCCTCTGTCTCTCCTTTTGTGTCATGTCAGTATTCCTTAATAAAATGGCAGAATTAAAAATAATTTCTGGCTCAATGAAAACAGATGTAAAGAGTTAACAGCCAGTTCAAATATATATCTACATAGCATAGAAGTGTTTTAAATTAATGTACTTCAGAAAAATAAAAAATAATCATGAGATACTTCAAGATGGATTATTTAGGTGTAAAACATTAGCATCAGATTTGGCATGCCACAGTTTGTTTGTATGCTGGCTCAAAGACTTCCTATATAACTTGTAATAATTCATGTGGAGACAAAATCCCAAAGGAGTTCAGTGCCTGACTCCCTTGGGATGTGGTCTGAATCACACTGTTTATATTTATATTATCCCATAGGACAGAGGATGGGATAACAGCCAGAATATTTCCTAACAGAGTTTTGTTCCTTTATCTGCCTCGCTCAGTAGCTGGTCCATGACCACCTTGATCAAAGGGTGCGGCTGCCTGAGCTCCAGCTACCTACAGACCCCAGCTGTCTGTTCCACATGTGATGTATGACAC
Source organism: Dasyornis broadbenti (assembly GCA_013397935.1). NCBI lineage: Eukaryota > Metazoa > Chordata > Aves > Passeriformes > Dasyornithidae > Dasyornis > Dasyornis broadbenti. Next base: position 523,276 of record VZRN01001378.1, read on the forward strand.
TGCAACTTCCACACCAGTCACACACTCCTTGGCTGACATGTCTGTTCTCCATCAGCCACAGGACACACCGAAGAAGGGCTCTTGCTGAATATTGTCATGGACTCAGTCAGGATGCAGATTCCAGCTTATCCAGCTGCGCTTGGCGTTATGTAGCACCTGGGGTTGCCCCAGTAGGTGTCTACAGTGGAAATGTCTGCATATAGACAGGTGTCTACAGGGAAACACATCTGGTCATCTGAAAGCCTCCCTGACTGCGGTAGTTAGGTATTCATTGATTATGGCAGGAGTTCCCTTCATTCAGTTGAAAATTCTTACAGTACAGATACTGAAACTTAAGTCAGATTGCACTCCTTGATTTCATGCCATGTGTACACTTGCATCTGGAAAGTCTGAACTAAAATCAAAACATAAAACAACACATGAAATGCAGCACCGATGTGTGTTCTCAGTTTCCTTTGGCAAGCGAGGAGAAAAGTACTTCTGCCTCACAGTACTGTTTTATGACAAGACAAATATATTACAGGCAATGGTATAAAAAAAAAAGTGTACTATTAAACTTCCTCTTTATAGATAGAAAAAACAAATATTTTAGGAAGGTGTTGAAATTTCTAGTATATTTTCTTAGTCCTTGCATGTTATGTAAAAATGTATATAATGCAGATTTGGATGAAAACTATTGGTTACCATTTATCAATTTTTCCAGCAAAAGCCTATTCTTAGGCAGCTACAATAGAGCCTAATATTACAGAATTACAGAGCCACAGAATGGGTCATGTTGGAAGGGACCACAGTGAGTCATCTGGTCCAATATCCCTGATCAAGAAGGGTCATCCTAGAGCACATTGCACAGAATTGCATCCAGACAGTTCTTGAATATCTCCAGTGAGGGATACTCCACAACCTCTCCACGCAACCTGTTCCAGTGTATGGTCACCCACACAGTAAACAAGTTCTTCCTCATGTTCAGGTAGAATTTCCTGTGCATCAGTTTCTGCCTCTTGTCCTATTGCTTGGCAGCAGGGAGAAGAGCCTGGTGCCATCCACTTGGCACTCTCCCTTCAGATACTGATAGACATTGACACAGTCCCTCCCAGTTGCCTCTTCTCAAGGCTGAAAAGTTCTGGTGCTCTTGTTGACACTTCTAGGAGAGAAAAAGCTAGGCAGTCTATCCAATTTCAATGTATTCTTGACAGCATTTTTAGTATGATATATCCTGTATTAATGGTGGTTAAACCTTTATTTACGTTCTTTAGCCCATGTTCTTGTAACAAGATATGAAGAGCAAGCACTCTTTTGTTTATTGCTTTCTTGCCTAATGCCCATTGGAAGACACTGAGGTTTAGCATTTAAGGTTTTAGGATTTAATGTTTTAAAGTCTTACCCTGTTATAAATTTAGTGCTGTTTCACTCCTGAAACTGTTCTACTTGTAAATCCAAATGACAAGAGTATGATACAAATGGTTTGCTCAAGACAATGTTTATTAAAAGACTGAAAATCTTGTTCGTTTAGAGGAAACAGTAAGCAAAATACACCTATTCTGAGCTCCATATCACTTGAGGAGGTGGTTAAAAATTTGGATATTCTATTAGAGAAATATTTATCTTACTTCCCTGGGTCTTCCTCTTGATGGGCTATCAATTTTAAAAAACAGTCTTAAAGAGAACTTTAGTATTCAGATTCTCTAGGACATCTAGTATCAACCAAAGGAAAACGCCTATGGCCTATAGTATCCAAAGACCCTTTTATCCCAGTCCTTTATACTCTGAATAATTTTGAAGATTAATTGTAAGAGACTTCATCACCAAATCAAAGATGCCAATCAAAGATTCTTCACAATTTCACTAATGCAGTGTTGACTAAGAGACATCATTTGAGTGAAGAAAAAATGTCTGGATTTTTTTTTAGCACTGTATCTTTTGCTGTTTTACCCGCGTCTCTACTTAGGGTCCTCTCTGCCCTTCTGTAAGCTCTGGACAAATTTTCCAATTTCCTTTCAATAAATTCAAAGGTTTTAGGAGCCCCTTTGATCTTGCCAGCACCTGGCTGAGCATAAAAGAGTGAATGCTTTGGATCCTAATTTGCATGTCAGCTATTCTGGTTTGACATATCAGGCAGTACCAAGCTCACTCTGCCTTTGAAGCAACAGCGTTTGATTTTCTTTCATTGTTTAACTAGATATGAACTGACAGATTAAACTTAGTCACAGAAGGGCAATGGCTGTATTAGACCTCCTCTGCTTTGTGGAGCGTCTGGTCTGATTGGCTTTAAAAATTCCTTCAAGCGAGGCCTTACTTGAATTAGTGGGCAGAGCTGTGTCTGGTTTCCTTCTGTGTTATGTTGGAACTTTGCTGGAAATAGCAGTTCCTGGTCCTGCTGGTTCAGGCAATCATTTACAGAATTACTCCTTTCTGAATTGTCTGTAAGAGAAGTAAGAGAACAGATCAAGAAAAAGAGAGACGCTGGCTCTCACAAGTACTAGATTAATTACAGCTCTGACCTCTCCTGATTACCTGTAGCCATCACTGGCTACAGTCCATGATTTTCCCTCTCGCTGTCTAAGCTTCAGGCTGCTGTTCCCATACTCAATCTCAGTGACTTCAGCTTCTCTAATACCTATCTCATTCCTCTAGCTCCCTTTTCTTTGGCTGGTAACACAGCAGTGAACATCATCTTCAGCATTGATAAGTAATGGAGCATGGTGGGCAAGAAGTATGTAAAAGAAACAGATTTTAAACTACTGAAGATTTTGCACAGGTCATGGGTATTTTCCCATGTGGGGATCCTTCTGGTTTACACATTTTCTACCTTTCAGACCCTCCTCCTGCTCTGTCTGGGCAACATAATCAGCTTTCTTAGCACATAAACCAATTGCCTCCCTGTCATTGGAGACCAACAAGGCACTGGAAGAACATTCACCCACAATGAAGTTAGTAACTGCATTAGTAGCTTTCTTGGTTTTATTTATTTAAATGAGGCATATTTAGTTATAGTAAAGAATACTTGTTAAATTGTTGCTTGTTTAAGCCAAACTGCAGAGACATAGAAATCTCATGAAATTCCAGACAGGGATTGTTACCCTGACTTTCTTGAAGAGTTTCTGTCCTTATGACATCAATAGAAACCTGGTAAACATATACCAGCTGTGAGAGGAATGATGTGGAAAAGTCACAAAAGTTTAAATTACAGAAAAAAAAAAAAAAAAGGGGAAAACCTCAATAGTATGCAGAGCAGTGAAGGTACCCTCATTTTGCTGGCACTACCACCATATTTTTAAATCAGTTTCACTAAACTGTAGTTTAGGCGAACAGGCAGAAATTTCTGAACTGAATTCAATGATCTAATTTTAGTCAAACATAGCTGAGATGATAGACATGAAACACAACCAAAATTTGTGGGTTTGGTACATCTGGACTCATGGACTCAACGTGAAACACTACAAAATGAGCTACCTTGAAGACAATAGTCCCTTAAGAATCATAGAATCATAGAGTCATTTAGGTTGGAAAATACCTTTAATATCATTGAGTCCAACCATTAACATAACACTTCCAACTCCACCACTAAACCGTGTCCCCAAGTACCACATCTGTACATCTTTTGAATACCCTGGGCAGACTGTTCCAGTGCTTGACAACCCTTTCGGTGAAGGAATTTTTTCTAATATCCAATCTAAACCTGCTCTAGTACAACTTGAGGGCATTTCCTCTTGTCCGGTCCCTGGTTACCTGTGAGGAGAGGCTGACCTCCACCTGGCTACAGTCTCCTTTCAGGTGGTCATAGACAATGATAAGGTCCCTGCTGAGCCTCCTCTTCTCCAGGCTGAACACCCCCAGCTCCCTAAGCTGCTCCTCGTCAGACTTGTGCTCCAGACCCTTCACCAGCTCTGTTGCCCTTCTCTGGACATTCTCCAGGACCTCAATGTCTTTCTTGAAGTGAGGGGCACAAAACTGAACACAGGATTTGAGGTGTGGCCTCACCAGTGCTGAGGACAGAGGGACAATCACTGTACTGATCCTGCTGGCCACACCATTGCTGATCCAGGCCAGGATGCTATTGGCTTCTTGGCCACCTGGGCACTGCTGGCTCATGTTCAGCTGCTGTCACCAGCATTCCCACGTCCTTTCCTACTGGGCAGCTTTCCAGCCACTCTGCCCCAGCCTGTAGTGCTGCATGGGGTTGTTGGGACTCAAGTGTAGGACCTGGCTCTTCTACTCGTTGGACCTCATGGCATTGGTCTCGTGGCACAAATCCAGCCTATCTAGATTCCTTTGCAGAACTTTCCTGCCCTCCAGCAGATCCACAATCCTTCCCAACCTGGTGTCCTCTGCAAACTGACTGAGGGCAGCCTCAATTGCCTCCTGCCAGCCTTCAATGCAGATGTTACGCAGGACTGGCCCCAGTGCTGAGCCCTGGGGAACACCACTGGTGTCTCACCACCAGCTGGATATAACTCTATTCACCAGCGCTCTCTGGGCCTGGACATCCAGCCAGGTTATAACCTGGTTTTAAACAATTAAACCCCAGGTTTTAAGTCTTTCTTGAACCTAAATATCTAGCATATTAAAGAATACAGAATATGTGAAAGTTGCAGCTATGTACTTACTTTGAAATCTGCAAAAACAGTAGGAGCAAAACTAGATGCACATATAGCTCTATGTAATGCAATCACTGATAGACAAACTAAGATGAACAGAAATAGACATTTTCCACATAGGAAATTTCAGAGCAAGGAAAAGATCTGTTCTTTACATTTATACATTTACTATGTTCTTTTGTAGAGCAACTACATTTTAAATGTATTTCTTCTGGAAAATAACTGTTTTTATGATTGCTTTCTCTAACATCTAAAATATACTGTGAACCTGAGATTTTCATAGAGGAAAGGCCCTCAAATAAGATGTCAGATAAAACCGCATCATAATGAAAGTGAGTCCAGAGGTTGAAAAACCCATGCATAATCCTGATCCTCCTGTTTTCTTCAGGAAGACTGATCACCTTCACTCCTCAGAGAACAAGTTCTTTTCAGCTCTTTGTATCTCTAGCTCCGGTCACTGACAAAATCTTGGTAGCATCACATACGGAAGCAAAGTAAAAACCTATAAGAGTAATAAAATTTTGTTTGTCTCTTAACTGTATGTTGTAATATTCTTACCTGACAGGCAATTTGCTATATAACTGCTTATCATTACACCTGTCTCTTCTAGGCAGGAGGAGTGTGTTCATTCTGGATAGCAGCATTTTCTGGTGATCTTTCTGCACTGGAAACACCATGAAGGATTACTAAAATTCCGTCAGTATTCTTGAATATTATCATAGAACTGACTCTCCTTTTTTCTTGTCCCCAACATATAGATGCATTTTTGCCTCTTCCTTTCACACAGGTGTCTTCACAGCTTTACTATCCGATTTTCTACCATAATCAATCTTGACGGCATCCTAGAAATCATATTACCACAAAGAGTAATTTTCCCAGGGACTGAAGTGCCTACTAGATGCCAGATGACTGTTCTTCCCTTCTTATTGTTTCCTTCCATCAGAGATTTACATTTGGTAAGTGATTCTGTAAATCTGGCCAAAAGTTTCATTGAGCTTCCATTCCTGGCTCTGTAATGCTTCTATGGGCTGTGATCTCAAACTAAGAGCATCCTAGAAAGTCACTCCATTCATCTGTCTACTGCAGAAGAGGTTTTTGTTTATAATCCTTCTCCACAAATAGGACCGAAATGGTGTTTCGAGGCATTTCTGAGGCCTCCTTTCTTGTTGGTTAACATTCCAGATTATTTTGCTGATACAAAAGATGACTTTTACTGGACAGATTTAGAGAAATCAAGCCATTTTGACATATCTGATTGCCCCTATCTAACATGTCTCCTCCCATTTCCATTTACCACTGTAATTTAGGACAGTCTAAGAATTTGTTCACCTGTTGAACAGAAGCTAAAACATAATTAGCACGGTATTTGGTATATTCTGCAGCTGCTACAGCTGGCGTCCCCTACCTCTCCCTTGTCAGCTGAATCCTGTCCTGAAGCAGATCGTGACAAAAGCAATCCGAGTGGGACAGACTTCAAATTATGATATGGTTGATACCTACCTATCAGAAAGAACACAGGTTCAGGGTTCTAAATATGACATATAATTGAAAAGAGCACTATTATGCTGCTTTACAGCTATTTGTCTCTTACCACTAAACCAATGCTAAGCAGCTGAAGTCTGCAGGGATACACTTCCTGTTTGGAATGAAGTGCTGTGCAGTTCCAGGCTGACTTGATTTTTAAGATATAAATGTCGAGGGCACAGAAACTCAAGCATGATAAATCAATTGCCTCGTATGTGCCTGCATCAGATGTATGAACAATCCACTCAGGTCTGAGGGGAAAACATGCCAAATTTTCCAGCTTTTAATAAAAGCCTTGGCAGCCTATCAGCATAGGAAGAGCAACACTTAAGCTTATTGAAAAAGGAAAGGATATTTCATCAGAAGGCACTTTTTAAACCTTAGTCATGGAGGAAAGTTCATTGTCTTTACCTTTTCCTGACAAACGTAACAAGCTTCATAAAAAAGAGACATGTTAGGTTTTGTCAATAGTGACTGGACCACATCGAAACCATGTACAGTGTAGGACATTATGCAGCGCCGTAACATTATATCACAAAAGGAGGAAAGTTTCTGGGCAAAAAGGAAGCAGAGTTATGTTCTTCTCAGCAAAAATACTTTAGTAAAATCTGCAATAAGTAGTATCTATTTCAAGTATTAATGTTTATGTATTTGGAATAAGAGCATCTTTGAAAGTGTAATGGAAATAGGGTGGTCTCACTATTTCCTCTTTCCTATTTTTCCACCAATTAATATAAAATTAAAATTGAGGCTTTTAGATTAGGCTTTCTAGTGCATTTCTAAAACATTATATGCATATGCAGCAGCTCAGTACTTCTTTAGGCCTTTGAACATGATGATAGTTTTATTAATAAGTGTTCTTTTCTTGCATTATTCAGTAAAGTTATTTTACAGCATTTTGTTTATGTGATGAACACTGGAATAAACCAAGTCAATACTCATATTTGAAGCAGTTTCCAATTTCATGCAGTAAAAATGTCAAACCATGCTTTCACTGTAAAATAAAGTGTTTCTCAAAAAAAGAAATCCCATCAGAGTACTTCACTGATTCTTGTTGAAGTCCAATTACCTGTTTCATTTCTGTATAAACGCAGCTAAATATATCCTGATACCAGCAGATGCACAATCGTGAGATAAAATTTTGTTTGTTTGCTTTTAAAATTTTTCTGAATGTAACATAGTATTCCCACAGCCTTCTTTTGCTTGCTGGGTATGAGACTGGATAGAAAGTCTATGCCTTAACAAATGCTTTTATTATCCAGGGTTTCAGTGCCATTAAGAGCTTTTCTAAAAACTACAGAGCTGTAATGGGGCCATCCAAATTCTCTTTAGGCTTACTAGCATAAAGCATACTGGCAGCAGTCTACTCATGGAACTCAGACAACATATGCCGCTTCTTGACTAAAATTAGCTTTTATGCCATAACTGTAACACTTAAGGGATATGTAATACACTGCAGTAATACAGTTTCAGCGTCTGTATTCCAATTCCTTTTTAGCAGCAAGTTCATCTCTACAAATAGTGTAATTCATATGTATATGCATTGCATCATTCTGTACATGTGCTACATATACAAATATGAAATGCATCAGCTACTGGGTTATGCCGTGATTTTGTACCACTCTGTGTGTTTGTGTGTTTGTATACAGTGACTAGTACTAATGGGCCTCACTGTAATCATGCTGTTAAACAGAAAAAAAGGAGTTTGCATGCATGTGGCTGTATACAAATTTATAAATAATGATGTCAGGAATTAATTGATAAGAGCTATCAAATATCCATCCCACCTTTATTCTGTCTACTATCTTCCCCTCATCTCTCTTCTCTCTGGCTAGCAGTTACCCAAGCCTTGGTCAAATTTTTTCATAAGACTTTTTTCTGTCTTTACTGTCACCAAGCTCAAAACAGCTCAACAGAAACCCAAGAAGGCATTCAGATTGATTCAGTGTGATGATCATTAGGAGCAAATTCATCTGTTACCACATGCCAGTCCACCGACATCAATGGAACTACACAGTAGTAAGCAAAGATGGGAAGGCAGCCTAAGGGCGAAGTATTTCAAGGAAGGAATTCCTGACTCATGACCTTAGAGCATGGAAGCCTTCATAAATCACTTATCTCTCTACTGGGTTCTTCCCTTAATATCTTGCCTTTGATGATTAATCTGAGCCACCTTCACTTTCTAAAGGGGGAGGAAGGGCATAGCAGGGAAGAGTGGAAAAAGCTGACATTTCCCTTACTCCCCTCTCTAAGCAATATGGAAATCTAAGGCAAAAATTTGAAATTCGTCTTTGCTCATGTGCTTCTCAGTACAGAGGAGGCAAAGTAGTTGCTAATCGTAGAATTCAATTTCAACAGCACTACAAAAACATGAACAAACCCTCCCACATCCAGCTATAAATCAATACCCATTACAGGACTCATTCTGCCAGGATGATTAGTTCTAGAAATGTCACACAGGCACACGCACTCCCCGGTTCAGACGCATCAGGGCAGGCCTGTGCCACTCAGGACAGAACTCCTACTTGACGTGGCTTTGAATCACAACTCCATCACAATGTATAGGAAAATTCAGCTACATTCATCTTTCTGCAGTAACACTGAGATCATTTGTAATGGTGGCCTAATTTTAGGCAGTAAAATGCCAGCAAACAATTATTTTAGGAAGCAAAGGAAAGAGGCATACTCAAAAAGTAAGATAGTTTTTATTCTCTCCTTTCACCTGGGGATGTAGAAGCACTAGTTGCAGAAGATACCAACCATGCACTTGTCACAGCTTGGCCCTTCCTTTCCAGCACCAGTCAGTTTTGCAGAAGCTGTAGCATCAAAATGGGGCAAAGAAACAGTAGCCTTAACTGTCTTAAAATCAGTCAACACTGAATGGCTGCTGCAGGACTGCCCTAGCAGACATGTCTATTTACAGAGTACCAAGTAGTGTGGGTGGCACTTAATCACAGTACTTATCTTTACTACTAGATACATCCCTCTTTAATGGTTTCTGGTAGTATAATCCACCTCCACTGTAAGTTCACTGCTATTAAACATCAGTTCCCCAGGACTAATTACCAGCTAAGAATATTTTTCTCTGTCCCAGATTGCTGGATATTAGAAGGTCAAACCCCCTGTTAACAGCTTCTGCCTGGGTCCAGCAGAGACTTTCACCTGCTGACAAGGTGGTAACTGATGCCCCTTGCCAGGAGCGCCTACTCCAGCAAACAAACCTCTCAGGTTAGAGCACAAGGTCAGGAAGAGCTTTGGTTTGCCTAACCAGAACTTAGGACCAGTTACATGGAAACATGAGCTTCCTCAGAACAAGCCGCCTTAGTCTGCACAGACTTAACACCACTGGAAAGATTGCTGCTTTGCAAACTACAGCCTCGTGATAAAATCTTTCCCTCACCAGGCTTTTCCCCCTGTGTAGATGCTGAGTCCCTTTCCTTCCTACTCAGCTGTAAGTCAGGTGGGCTTCCTTTCAGAACTTAAGTTTGGGAAGTATCAGGTCAAGGCATGGATGCCATCACTACTGTTTATTATTCCTTTTCTATTGATGCAAGGGAGTTGGAAGTTAAGGAATAACTTGTTAGAAACTGCTTGCTAAAGTGTATATTATTAACTGCTTGCTAAACAGTGTATATTGCTTACTTAACATTTATTGTGTTTGTCAAAGCAGGATGAGGAATGAAAGATTTTTGACAAAAGCAGGGACTGTGACCCAGCTTGTGCTCGTGGACCCCCTACGCTGTCTAAAACCAGAGCTGTTGTTTGGGCTTGGGCCAGGGACTCAGAGAGCATGCACAAGACAGAAAGGTGAAAAGTTCAAAATAAGAGGATGAGTGTTTTACTTCCTCCCGAGACCCCCGGAGCCCACCACCAAATAACACTGTGCAGGCGTGAGCACACGGAAATGACTTCTGAACTCATTGTAATACGAAGTGGGGACAGGTCATTCACATGTATAGGCATATTGTGAAACTCAATGAATGTGTAACATGTAACCAGATATAGACCAAGGAATACCACGCTGGGGTGCGTGTGTGTTTTGAAGGACTACCTCCCACACGCCCAGCGCTGCAATAAACATACCTACTTTACAACTTAAATTATGTAAGTTGTGAAGTTTTGCCTCATTTTCCGTGGATCATTTTTTGGATCACTATTTAGCACACAACCCTTATGCCCTTTACATGAAATAAAGTAAGACACAGAAAAAACCAAACTTCCAGTAGAGCAAAAGCACACACAGTGTCTGTGAGCAAGCTACTTTAATAGTCACAAAAATCTATTTCCACACTCTCAGCAAGCTACACAAATTTTGTCGTGCTTATAAAATTTGTGCAGACCAGAACTAGATTTGCCAATTTATACATCTATCCACTGCTAATACCAGCCTCTATACCAGTCTGACTCCCCTTCCTGCTCTCCTCTAGAGGATTTAAATGTGTGGAATGTTAAAGGAGAATACAGAATTGAAACTTCTGTAATTATATATAATATAGAGATATTTTACAAGATAATAGGCTGTGCTCTAGAGAGGAAAGATAAGATGATGAAAATGCTAATATAATTTTTATTTTTGCCCTTTTATGCAGCTAATTTATATCTGTATAAGCCCTTTTGCAAAGATGTAAAAGTTTGTGATAATACATCTCTGTCGGGAGGAAACATTCTTCCTGGAATTATTGCCTACTTAACTAAAGCAATTTTTCTTAATATACAAATGTCAATTGGAACAAGCTTGTAAGAGCAAGTTAAACACCTTCATTAAAATTACAGGCAAATTCTTACAAGAAAAAAAAAAAGCAATGGCTGTGGCCATTACACATTTCACAGCAAGTGACATGATGGAATTGAACGTTGTTATGGTTGAAAGCTTCGGGGATTTCACACACTTCATTGGATCCATCTACAAAATGCTAAGTCTCACCATGTTCCCTCACAGCAAGATTCCCAGTCCACAAAATGTTCATCATGCCCAGCCTCTGCAGTGTTCAAGGAGGTGAGACAGACACAGCTGCACTACGGGAAAACATAGCAGCATCTTAAAGAACTACTTCTCAATTGAATAAGCTGTGACCATAAAAGCAGTTTTGATACTTGCTACAGGCAGATGAAAAAACCATGTCTAGAGCTTTAATACTGAAAACATAGCCAAAACCAACTTTGAAAATATATATTGGAATACTAGTTGTTCTGCTAATCTGAAAGGAAATGCTAATGCTTTTTGGACAATGGAAATGAAAGAGGTGCAGTCTGTGTCACTGTCACCTGGGATTTACCTACAGGAAAAAAAAAATGGACTCTAGCCATCCTGCTCCCATCCCTACTGCCTGTGGGGGGTCATCAGGAGGTGTGAAGGGGTGAAGAAAGGACCCTCCTTCAGACACTCCTGCCACCACCATTCCACTACTGTGTCTACTCCCAGCCTGTGAGCACGCAGCTTCCAAGAATAACAAAGAGGGATGGGAAGAGAGAACAAAGCAAAGAGCAGTGGGACAAGTCAGAATGTCCTAGACTGCAGTGCTGTGTCCCTTTCTTAGAAATTTGTCCTCCAGCTAGCTGTAACTTTCAAACTGGAAAATCTGATGACTGTATCACTGCATCATTATTATCTAAGTGAAAAGTTCCTTTTTGTAGTGTTTAGTATTTCTGGTACTTTATGTATTGATTTGTAGTTACTCATTCTTCCTAAATAAAGAGTTATAAAACAAATTGAACATAGTCAGGAGAAAAAGCAGATATTCTTGAGAAACCTGAACCACAGCTTTTTTGAAGCCCAGAATGCTGATACTGCTGTATTTAGTGCCTTATTTGGTGGGAAAAAGCAAACCACTAAAAGATTTCTTCCAGCTTCGATTGAATGCTACATCAAAACAAAAGTAATTTTACAGATGACATTAAAGTAGCCAGAAAGTGATATCTTTCTTATTTACTATCCTTTTGGAGGACCAGCTGCTTGCTTTTATGGCTATAAAGTACTGTCAAAAATTATTTCCTAACCTGGAAGTGTGTTATGATGAATACCACTTGTACTAACTAGTCCATCTGGTTATTGCCATGGAATATGACAGGAATTTTCACACACTTTTTAAAAGGTTATCTCTTTTTTTCTTGATACTTGGGGAGAAAAAAGTAGCCTCAAGACATGTAATTTATTTGGAATTTGACAGTTTCACACTGTAGAACTACTACACAGACAGTCTGATCAGAAATATGTAAAAGGGAAAACAAATGCATGCAAAGGTGGGAATAAGACCTATGAAGTGCTACCAAAAATAAAATAGCAAAATAATGTTCATGTCCCTTTAAGATACCAAAAATAAACCACAATACTTCGCTCATCTAGATCCTGATGCTGCACTCAGCTCTACAGTCACAGGAGTCTGACTGTGGGGAGTTCTCTGCCGGATCGAAGCACTGAGGTGTAAAATAGAGACATAAGGCAGGACTAACATTAATGCAAATCCAAAGTGAAGAGAACACAAAGTTCACAAAGCAGCAAGGACAGAATATTATTCAGAGTACCCACAGATTCTAGCAGTTTCCTTTCTTCTGTTTATTTGCTGATCATTTGTATCTTTTTTCTCTTTGATTGTGCATGGCTGCCACTAATGAGGTTTGTCACTATTCCAACAACAAATATCTCAGGAGGTACTTGGGTGTGGTGTTCCAATGAGAAAGCAGGTGAGTGAACAAGGAAGTAAATGGAAAATCACATTAGTAACCATAGCAGCCAACAGCATTTCATCCCAGGAGAAGCCTCCTCTGGTGGAGGCTGGGCTTCCTCTTAATGAGTTTCATACACTGTTTCACAGTGATGGGCCAAGTCTTCCAAATGGTCCATGTGACTGTTCTGTGCCACTAGGAAGACCTTCCTGACTGTTGTACGTTTCCTGATGAAGAGTATTACTTTGCAGCAACCAGGGACTGGATCTCTTGCATCAGGTAAAGCACATGAACAAATCTTGGTTGTAATTGCAGTTGACTGCCTGAGTTGGCAGAAGATTGCAGCCAAATTATTTTAACTGATGTACGTTTGTTTGATTGCACCTGTTTAGAAGCCATACTGTTCTTTTAGAGGATTTTGCTAAGAAACTATTTAACAAAGGTCACCTTTGTTAGCAAGGATGTGGGAATTTCATGTTGTCATAATGACAATGCATTTAGCTTTTGACTATCAGAGAAGTTACACATTACTGCCAGAGGTTAAAAACAGATAGGTCAAAGAGTCAGAAATGAGTTTCTTTTTCACATACGTTTTCTGGAAAAAAAACCCAAACAGATCTACCCAAAGAAAGTCAAGCAAGAGTGAAGTGACTTCAGTGTCCAAGGTTTTTTCAGTCTCCCTCTGTCCTTTGAGCTACTTTACTTCTACTAAAATCATAGTCAGAGTGGTTTGATGCTGGTCATTTTACTTGCTTTGTCTTCACCTTCAATTTGTTGTCTGACCTGGACAGGTAAATTCTCAGAGTACCACAGTAACTGTTAATTATATTCTTCTTCAAATGAAGTACATCTGTCACAAACCGCAGGCTGTGAAATGTTTTTAATACCATGCAGACTTCAGAATTATTGTTGGTATCTCTTTTCACAAACAATATTCCAAAGGATCTGAGAAAGTACTGTTTTAACAGATCAAAACACAAACATCTATTCCACTGAGGGAATAATTTCTCTTATTAGCACAGATTAACTAGTTTAAATATATGGTGACTCAAGAATGAGAAGAAGTTGTTCTTTTCATTAACTTTTCAGAACTATGATAGATGGGGAGACACAATTAGGGAGCAATATCTTTATAGGGGAAAAGCCAGGAACACTACGGGATAAGTAATTTCACTCAAAGCACACCCCAGTTTCTCAAGCAGATAAGCTGCATACAATTAATGGCTTTTCAATCTGCCATTTCCTATTCCTCACACTATTCTCACAGACGCCCAAGTCAACTCTTATCACCTATGTACAGTTTTTTCAAGAAGTATTTAGTAACTTTGGCCAGAACTACTAGAGGTACATAGTCACTACCATAATAGGAAGCAGGAACCTAAACAGATGTTAAACTAAAATCTGTAACAAAAATGCTCTGACATCTACCATGTTATCCATTTATACTTTATCACCAGTGTGCCTGTGAGAATTGTGGCACTTTATTGGAGCCCAGCTTTAAATCCTGCCTTCCCACCTTCCAAAATCACAGTGGACTAAACTGCAAAATATCTATTACTGCCTCAATAAGAGAATCCAGCATACAGTGAGCTGCTGTCCTTGAACCAGTCTCTCAACATTTTCACTGCAATTATGAAATGGAGTAACTTAATAAGGGTTGCAAAGTAACAGAAAATACCGCTGTACATAAGAAAAGTAAATCTTTTGCACACTAACGTATTCAGCTTGGTTTCTAATGCTATTTAAACAATGAGAGTGATGTTTCAAGAAGAGCTGTACTGATACAGTAAGTGAATCAGGAGGGGTGTGAGATTCTGTAGTAAGATCTAGAGAATGTGGTAATTCAGCTGAGCTGGTAGGAGTGGACTGAAAGGCCAGTAGCAGATCACAAGGAATCATTCAGTAAGAATAGGAAGGAGAAACAGAGAGCAATTTAGAATTCAGCATTTAGTATTTGGAATCTAGCAATTTAGAATTCAGAAAATACAGCATACAGGTAATTTAGGAATTTTTAAAATGAGAAATGAGGAGTGAAATAAATGTGATGGCATATTCAAAGATGATTCGTTTAATAAATTGCTTAAACGTGAAACACTGCATAATAGGCAGAACAGATCCATGACCAATATGATCAAGGCTCCTCTTTTGGCTTGACTGCTAAGTCACAATGTGATCTTTAGTAGGTCACTTTAGGACAGATCCAATAAAGGACTCAGGCATCTTAAGCCTGACTTAGGCAGATTTGTGGTACCTAAGTCTAAAAGTATGACCTCAACACCCTCCTCCTTGCACACAGACCCTGGAGAAGCTTGTCACTCCAAAAAGTCAAATATATGTGCTGTGCAGTCCTCCCTGCACAAACATGGCTCAGTCAGCAAGGGAGTCCTGTGTTAACTTTCAGTGTCCTACCAGTGCTCTTTTCTGGATTGCACATTTAGATGTCCTCTTTGTGGAAATACGGGCACAAAGGACTAACATAGGCTGGGATTTCACCTCAGCATGTGCCGAGAATCCAGCTGTGCTCCTTTTCTCTCTTTTTCCTGACACTGTAGGCAATGGCAGAAAAATGGCTCAGCTTTGCTTGAGTAGTAGTCTGGAAACTGCAGTATCTGAGCATGTGTGTGTGTCCTCTGCCCTGTACTGAGTCTGTGAGGACAGGAGCCTTGGGCCACTTTTCACCTCAGGCAATGCAGCCAACTTACACCTCTGAGTGGGTTCCAGGCTCTGGATCTGAGGAGAATGTTTCTTGTAGCCCCATCTTGGTTACCTAAGCTGAGGAGACAGCAAGGAGCTCAGAAATATCTCCATGATGGTCATGCTCAGAACTGAACTGTTGTTAACTGTTCCCAGCTCACCAGGTGAACTTCCTTCCCTTCAGAGATGCTCCATGAGGTGCACCCAGTAATGTGGGCATCACACACAGGGACACTTAATGAAGTGAAAAAACATATTGCGGCATTTGGATGAAAAAAATTACCAAAAGAATGGAAAGAAAGAAAACTTTAGGAAGCAACTTTCTGTGTAACTTGAAAATTTGCTTTCATTCCAAACCCAAGTAAGAAGCAATGTCATTAAAAATACTGGATTGATTAAATGGTACTGTTTGAATAAAAGCAGAATAACTTGTAAAATATTACAAAATATAAATATTCCATAGGTTCTTTGAAATTGGAATAGCTAGACAGAGAAGTATGCTAAAAATCAATGGAAACAATTTTCTGTTTCAGACTTGCAGTCTGTGTACTTTGAAACTATCACTTTATCTTCATGAATGAAATTCTTCTGTATTTTTTTGATAATAAACTAGTTTCCTAAAGACTGATGACATACACACATAATATTAATATGTAACTGCTAATGTAAATAAACAGAAAATAAAGTAATTTTGTGTTAACTCATGCAGAAATGCTGATTTTGAGAAAAAGCCTGTTGTTTCATAGATCTTTCAATTATTTTCATCTTTCCATTTCAGAGGTGATTTCTTGAAACTGAAATACAAGTACAGAAACCTATGTCCCAGAAATGTTAGATCT
The DNA here is from genome assembly GCA_013397935.1 of Dasyornis broadbenti. NCBI lineage: Eukaryota > Metazoa > Chordata > Aves > Passeriformes > Dasyornithidae > Dasyornis > Dasyornis broadbenti. The sequence goes on from VZRN01001378.1 coordinate 539,591, forward strand.
GTAAATAGGAGCATGAAAATGGGAGATACAGCAAAATGAATATAAATTATTAGTTGTAACCAAGATGAAAACTGGGGTTTAGACCAACGTCACTTTTAGAGTTTGAACAGCAACATTAGCTTGACCACAGTGCACTTAGTGTGCATTATATTAAACATTTTGCAATCCAACCAGCAATAAAAACTGCTGAATGTATATAATGCACCTACAGTAAAGGTGACCTGTAAAGAAACAGTCATATGTCCTTTCTCTTAGTATTTATGTAATGATCTCAAATAGTGCAATTTCTATTTTTTCCACGTTTGTTGTATTAGATATTTGTGCATTCTTTGTGGTAGAATATTTGATGGTGTCCAGAGAACTACGTAATTGTGACAAACAAAAACCCAAATAAGCAAAATTTGCATTTTTTTAGCCATAAACTAGGCAATAAAGGACAGCTTATGTGATTGCTGCTAAAGAAGGGAACGGATTTTCATAAGTATAAAATTCTGATTTTGTTAAAATCGACTCTTTTAGTAAAAGATTGAATTTTATAAAATTAGTAAGTCCCAGTTAATTTTTGAGAAAGAATCTTCTTTAGAGCCTTCATTATATATTAAGTTATACAGAGTAATACACAAGTTATCTGAGACTACCTACAAGATTCCTGCAAACTTGAGTGAGTTCTTTGGTATGAATGGCATGAAAAAACAACAGCTGCGGAAAAAAATAAGGGCTTAACACCCAAAAGGTGTTCTCTCAGGCATTTAGGAAAAGAAAAAAAGGAATAATTACATGCTTCTACTTCTCTTTCGTGCGCTTTTTTTTACCGAGTTCTGCTTATCCCTTTACCTATCACCAAGTAATTTCTACTGTTTGCAGGCTTAGCAGGGCTGTGATGTTTGGGCTTGTCACTGCAGAGAGGTTTCGTTATCTGTTCCTTTACAAGCGGGGCCGGTCCCACCTGTCCGCGCCGGGCTCCCGCCGCGGTGCGCCCCAGCGCTGCCGCTCCTCGGCCGCGGAGCCGGAACAGGCGCGGGGCGGGCCGGAGCGGGGCTCGCCTCCAGCACAGCTCGGACCCGCCGCGCGGTACCGGCAGCACCTACCGCAGCCCGTCCCGCAGCCCAGGCGGGAGCAGGCACGAC
>VZRN01001378.1:541679-554118 GCA_013397935.1 Dasyornis broadbenti
TGTAGTGGCGGCAGCGACAGCGACGGGGGGCATGCGGGGCCGCGGGGCGCCGCGCTGCAGCGGTGGCGGCGAGCACATGGCATAGCCGGGGAACGGCGGCGACGAGCGCCGGGCCGGCGTCACAGCGGGTCCGGCGGGGCGAGCGCGGCTCCCTGCATGTGGGAAGTGAGGAGGCGAGCCAGGGAGCCCGGCGGCACCGGCGAGCACCCGGCGGCGCGGTCCTGAGCCGGCCGCCCGCCCGCCATGGATTGCAGCCTCCTGCGGACCCTCGTGAGCCGATACGTGAGTACCGTCGGTGCCGCTCGTCCCCCGCCGTGGGGGGCAGCCCCCGCTGTGGCCCCGGGCTCGCAGGAAGGGCTCGGTCAGGAGTTCGGCGGTCGCGTGACCGGCTCGGCGGCCGGGGAGCCGCGGGGCCGCCGCACGTGATGCCCGGTGCAAGCGGGGATGCAGCGGCCGCGGCACCGGGTGTCGTGCGTTCCCCGCAGCCCGCCCGCCCCACGGGACTGTCCTTCGCTGAGCCACAGCGCCTTGACCTAAGTTCAGTGCACTGTAATTTGCAGTCTGCTGCGATACGTAGTTAGCAGGGCTGATAAAACCTCTAGGGAATGGTTGATTTTTTTTTTTTTAATTTGTTTGGTTTTTGGGGTTTTTTTTTTCGCTTTCTTCTCGTTATATTGTTTTAGTCAAGCGGCGTTCTTGTGGAATTGTCCAATTTAAGTATACTGACGAATGGCCGGAATGGTCCCAAGTTTTTGTAGGTGTGCGTAGTAAGATTCAAACACGCCAGACTTGAGAGTACTCCGGGGAAAGAGGGCTGATGTCGCTTGTTGGTCAGCATGGGAAAACCCACCCGCCCCACTCGAGAGAGCAGCTCGGCGGCGAATTAGAGTGGGTCCGAGTGTAGGCTGAGGTGCGTCAGTGAGTGCGACTCCAGTTCCATAGAACCCCTAATAAATGCTCAGGGTAATGGTTTAAGTAGATTAGCAGAATGCTTGTAAGTGTGAGGTTGTACAATACATGGTATGGGGAGCCAGGAAATGGCAAATTTCTGCTTTTGGGCGTAGAAGTAATTTTTAAAAGATAAGGAGAAGTAATTGGGATTTTCAAATACAAATAGCTTCTTTCTTATGCAGGAAGTACTTTTGCCTTGGTCAGAGCACTCAAATTTCCTCACTTACAGTAAATACACTTAGTTTTGTGTGTACCAAGAGCTGTGTCCACCTAACAAAGGCTGAAGTCTGTCTTTTTGAAGTATAAACGAAGAAAAGTAGCAGAGGTGAACAATGACTGTATTTTTTCTTCTAGTTTATAAATTAGAATATGTGGGATGAGCAGAGAGTGGAGAGGTGAGTATTGAAAGTGGCTATGTGTATATGGATCTTTAAAAAGTGAAGAGAAGGAAGAGAATTCTCAATGTGTAGTAACAATATCAATGAAGTATAAGAGAAGCAGTGGTCTCTGGATAATAGAGACACCAGGTGAGTTGTGCTGAGGTCTGTTTGGAAGCAGGTAGGATTACTTTGGGTGTAGAGACCTGTCAGTGCAGATGTAACTGTTGGATTTAATTTAAGAATTCTTTTGTGTGTGCTCATGATCTGGAGCCTGTACTAATAATGAGTTCATCGTGTCCAGAGCAAGCACACTGTTAAATCTCTTCTGCATAACATTGGTGCTAACCTTTCCCAAAGTAGGCTTAAGCATCAGCTATGAAGCAAGTGGGCTTGAGAGCAGCTGCAGTAAATATCCATGAGAAGACAGAATGTTGAAAGTAAGGGGCTTGAGCATTTAAGTTGCGGAATGTCACCACCTTCCTATCTGCACTGCTTATGAGACTAACACAGCAGTCTAAAAGACAAAAGAAACATTATTATATCCCATGTGAAGAAAGGTTCCTGTTTCTTAGGTCACACTAGTTTCTGTATGGTGTGTATGCCAATAGGCTGTGCCTAGGTGATTGCCTAGGTTGGTCCATGCTGCCTTGTATATTTTCACCTGTTGCTTCTTGTTCTTTTGCATTCCCTCAGTGTCTTAATTTTGAAACCTTTTTTCCAAGGGGAGGTAATTTTGAGGAAAAGGTAGTGTAACTAAATTCGTGCTCATTTCAGTAAGACCATTAAGGTGTGCAACTTGATGTCTGTATCGTGGTTTTTTTCATATTTTCCTTTTTTGTATCTCCATGGTTCAGCTACTTCCATACATCTCCAGCAGTGGAAATGAAAAGCAGTAGTTTGAATGCTGGACCTGAAACTGACTGCTTTGCATGAGTATCATATGTACATGTCAGGGGTATCACTCGGTTGTTCACCAAAGCCCTGTACGTACCAGCCCGGCACACAGTTGTAGATGTGCTTGCCACTTTCTAAACCCCTTTTTAATGAGGGAGATGAGGCAGTGACTATTCTGTGGGAGAGCTGGAGTGGATAGTTCCATCTTGTGTTTATTCCAAAGTAAGCCCAAGCTTGGGTTTAGTTAAAATCTGTACAAAAATTTTTCCATGATCAAGGTCTTAAAACTATGAATTTCTGTTCTGCAAGTCTCCTGAACTTGTTCAGTTGCAGGTCCTTCCTGGAGAAGGCTGGTCTCTGGATTATGTCGAGTACCTCGGCTGGAGACACATCTGGAGACACTGGGTTAGCTGGGAACTCTTATGTTATAATCTTGGGAAAGCAAACAGTTGTGATGTGCAAATGGAGACTTCTAATTGAATGGTTTCTAACAGCTCCATGCTATTTCTTTTCTTCCTTGGTCCTGTTTGTTGTAGGACCTAAAGGCATAAGTTAAATACCAGAGATTTTGTTGTGATTGTGAAGATCCTTCCCATTTCGCTTTCTTTTACTGTACTGTACAGTTGCTGTCCTGAAGCAGTGGAAAATCAGTGCACGTATTTCCAAGGCCCTATGGAAAAATAGCAATGACTGGGTGCTGTCAGCTTCCTGGTTAGCGTTTTCAAATATTTATCTGCTGTTTTACCTGCCATGAGTGTCCTTTTTATATCTTCCAGGCATTGAAGAGTTTAGTGATGTGAGTTGAATAAAATACATGTTCAGCACGCTAGTCATGCTGCATTTCATATCTCTTCACCAAGAGGTGGTGTAGTCTCTTGGAATGACAGAGGGAATTGTCTTTATCTTACTAAATTTTTAAATTGACATTCTTTTGTTCTGCCTCTTTAGACCATTCTGCAAATTTTGGTTTTTTTTCACTTCACCTCTTGCTTTCTATAACCATTACTGCAGCCATACACGATTTACAGGACTGATGGTGAAAAATAACTTTTTTATAGAAAAGGTGTTTGTTTCACTGCAGTACAGCTGACATGAAGTCCAGTGTAGTTTTCCAAATCCTTTGTGATCCTTCAAGCTGATTTACTGCATTGTATTTTTTCTTGTGTCTAATGAGGTTATTCTGTATATTTTACTGCTTTAAGATGTGTATGAGCTATATTAAAAGCATCTTTAAGTCACAAAATAGAAACTATTATATACAGCTTTTCTTCTACATGGAATCACAGGACCTGAATAAGTCTTCTACATTAAGATAAATAAGATAAATTGACACCAAAACTTATTATTGCTCAAATAATGGAAATAATGGCTGTGTGGGGGTAGTATGAACATTACCTTGGGGGGACTATACCTTTTGACACATGCTCTGTAAATATAACCTTTTTTCTGGCTGTTGCTTTCGCATCAGACAGAATGCTTCTGTCTTCTCCTTGGATTCCCCAGGGGATGTGTTACCCCAGGAAGAGCAGCTGCACAGCCAGAGAATACAGAATTAGCATGGGCTATCCTGTAAGTGTCATGCAGAACCTGCTGTGTGCTTAGTAACAAGAGGAACTTGTTAGCTTAATGTTAAGCAGTACACTATCTAGGGAAAAAGCAGGCATCTAATGGCAATTAAAACTGCCTCCAGACAGGATCAGCTTCTGTTTAATAGTTACATTATTTGGGACACTGTGGATATCATTAGGTGGTGTGTTCTGCCTGTGTTAGTGCAGCTGCTTTAGTTTTCTCTGATAATTTATATTTTGCTGATCTTAGGACTTTTGAAGTCTGCCCTCATTACAGTCAAAAGTTGGTTAATAATATTTAAACAAGTTTTGGTGGCGTCTTTCACAAAATGAACACTTTCCCTAATAAAGTGTGTGCATATGGCTTTTGTGTATTCACGGTAGCTGTTTATGGCTGAACATGGGTTTGGATACTCCTGAATATTGCTGATTTGAATATATTTGGGCAATCTGGGAAGATATTGCTCTTCAGTGCATGCTTGTTTGGACACTAAAGGGTTGCTAAACATCTTTCAACCTAGGGTGACAGTCTGTTCTGTATTTGTAAGACAGCTGGCCCTCAAAGTTCCTGCCCAGGTTGATGGCTTTGGGTTGTACAGTAAATGCTACTGGGTCCGAGGTCTGTGTTAGTGAGGAGTTTTGCCCGTATTATGTAGTATATTTAGAGTTCTTGCTGCTTTACTGCTGCTCCTCTTTCAGGCCCTCCTGTTACTTCAGGATTACAAATCTGGATCTTAAGTGTTTGTTACCTGTGTAAATATCTCTAAATGAAGGTAGTAGCAGGTAAGACTTGTTTCCAGAAGGAACAGTGATTTACTACAGCTTTGGTCTCTGAGGAGCTGCTGGCCTATTAGTTGTGCAGGTATTCTTCCAAAAATCTCTTTTTTGGGGAGGCTGGAATAAATTGAGCTTACAAGTGGATGCTCTATTTTTCACTTTTGTAGAAGTGGGTCAACTTTAATCGTAGTTTGAGAAGATGTTTGACTGGCCTAACCAGGAAGTTATGTGGGGGATTTTTAGCGAGTTCTTAACTAAGTTGCATGATAGTCTGCTTTTGGTCATTGACTTAGACGATTTTGTTGTTTCTGATTGGCACTATAATTCTAAAACTGTTTTCTAATTAGATTTCCTAAGTATTTTACTTGCATAGGTAGTCTTGGTAGACATAAATTAATATTGAACTTGAGTTTATTTATTTATTTATCTAACTTTGATTCAGTAGAGGTTGATAACTGCTCTGACCTGAAAGTTAGTGAAATTGTAAGGCTTGGTGCTTTATAGTTATTTGTCTTAAAGGACAGTCCATTTGTCATGTGTTTCAGATGACCTGTTGTTTTTTATCTAAAGTTAGTTAAATCATTTGAGGGTGTTCAGTTCTTGCTTTTGCTACGGAATTTATTCAGTCTTCTTTGCACTATTGCAGATGAATATTAAACTGGCGCTGTCTATGTTTCTTAGTCAATGTTCCCGTTCACATAAACAGTTTTCTTCCTAGTCAAGTAAGTTAAAAGCATTGTGTTGTGTCATGTTTTTGTTTTTAATTTCAAGGGTATAATTTGACAAAATCTTAAGCTGTTTTAAATGCATGTGAACACATTTATTTGACAGACTTTGTCTGCTAGCTGTGTTGAGTGTACAAAAAGTGCTCTCTACAGGAACTGTATATATTCATGAGTCAGCAATTAGCAGTTTGCAGTTCTTAAGGATTTGTGTCTATTCGTGGTATGTATTTAATTTTTGTTATCTCTTGTGCAAGTCTGTGTGTCACAATGTTTTTTTGAAACTTGAGATGCTTCCCAGCTCTCAGCTCTGCTTCACTGCAAGTACCAGTTCTTCCTGCTGTGGAAGGTTTGACAAAAGTCATCAAACAGAAAGAGTAACTTTTGAATTCCTGTTTCCCCAAGCACCATTGTTTTGTTATTTGCCTAATTGTCTTTTGCTCTTATTTTTTGGGGGAGGGTATCTGTGGAGTGCTTCCTGCTGACTTTTTAGGAAGTTATTTTAAAAAGACAGAGTTTGAAAGCTTAACTTAGAAGTTAATTCTGTTGAGTGTGGCTGACAGAATTTGGCACTCCTGCAAATCTAACCCTTCATACTGGTAGTGAGTCATGTGTTCATTCTCATTTGTAATGTACTCTTCAGATATTTCAGTATTATCTGATGCTTAAAAAAATCCCCCAGATACTTCTCCCATCAATTATTTATTGCTGAAGGGCAAAAAGCATCGAGAATTGCATGGGCTCTGTTTTTTCCCCTCCCCCCACTCCATTTATTAGCTAATTTGCATGAGAAAAACATGATTTCCTTTTTCTTTTGAGAATAAACAAATAAAAATAGGACATTGCGTATGTAAAACAGTTAACTTACAGGAAGTCAGTGTACATATTACATGCTGGTTGCTATTGACTACAAAATATTGCTCATCTGCAGTCATCAGATGCTCTATGATAGTAGAAAACATGGCTTTTGGAGCATCTAAATTTTAGAACTGTTTCAGTGACTTAAAATAGATCAAGGAGTTTTAAATTTTTTAGCATCAAAAATTCCAAGATGAGAACTGTAGTGTTGCTTTTGTCTCTTGATAACACGTTTGATTAAAGGAAAGTTTAATGTTGTTCTGCTTTCATGTGTTTTCTCAAGCATCACAGAGTATCAGTTCTGCAGGCAGGAGCCTTTTGAAAGTTATTTTTGGAAATGGAAGAGGATAAAATACAACATAGCACATTTATAGCTTAATGTATCTGATGACCATTTCTCATTGATTTTTTTTTTTCCTGTCATACAGTAGTGGTTGAAACACGATAAGTGACAAGATGGAAATAGGATTTTCTAATGTGTCTGTTTTAAACTCCCAACGCTTAGAGAACTAACTGGGCTAACAAATAAGGCATTCCACAAATACCATAGCTGGCTACTGTTTGTAGTATTGAGATGGGCATAATAAAACTTCCATCTAACTAGATTAAAGTGTGACTAGAAACCCATTGTGGTTTCTGAGGTGCTCCAACGGGATTTACTGTGGGATGCTTGCTGCATGTCATCTGCAGGTGTGTCAGGGAGCAGAAACAAGAGAAAATTGTGTCACAGAGAAGACTGAGCAGATGTTTTAGAACCTGTTATGCAACTTTACTGGTTTTTTTGTTTGGTTTTTTGTTGGGCCTTTTTTTGGTTTGTTTGTTTGAGCAAAATAGCCTGCCTCTCCTCCTGTAGTCTTTTAGTCGGATTATATTTTTTCCAGAATAATTCTGCTTATTCTGGTGGCTTACCATTACACAGGATAATGTATTATTTTTATTTGATAATTGTTGAGGGACATTTCAGCTGAAGTTCATCCTGAGTGAAGCAAAATGACACTGGAATGCTATTATCTTCTCTGCTATAATTGCCATGGCAACAGCTGCAGGTAGACAAAGCAAACCAGGGATTCTTTTTCTATATCATATGTATACAAGCTGTTTTTCCTCCCTCTCAGTAATGACTCTTACAAGCCTGTGCCACAAACAGACTCTTGAATCATTGTGAAAAGTGTTTTGTTTGTTTTTTTATTCAATTTAACTTTGATTTTAATTTTGAAAGTATTGACTATTTGTGATACCATATTAAAAGATGCACTGTGTTTATGAAGAAACTGGCAGCCTAGCTTAGATTGTTCTACGAGACTGATGAGATGAACCAGTGGCTTGGGAGTTTGTCTGGAAGATGACAGAAGACCACAGGCTTATAAGTCCCCTAGATATCTTTGCACATGTGGGTGTTAATTTCTTTGTGCATTCATCTTTTTTTGGGACAGTGATGAGAGTGCTATCCACCTTTTCCATAGAGAGAAATGGTAAGGGTCCTTTAGTGCTTCCAGGTAACAAAATTACTGTGTCACAAGGAAGAAAGATGGGTGTGAACACAAGCCTGTAATGACTGTGTTTTGTAGTTGTTTCTTTCTTGTTACTTAAGTGTTCTACATTGCTTCTCCTGCTATCTCCTATTTCTCTCTTCATTCCTCCATCTGCATACATTCATATGCATTCATGTGCAGATGGGTGCACGTGTACTTCCTTAAATTGCATGCTATTCATCTAGCAATGTCAAGAATTATGCCAAGATTTACCAGGGATCCAGATGTATATTAGTATTTTAAAAAAAAGGGTCTTCATATGAGCTCTTTTCTGGTTACTGAGGTATACTGTGAAAGTGTGTTCTGGTATGCTACTTATTTACATCATCGTGGTCATTACTACAAGCATAAGAGCTTAAGAATTTGGAGATTTCATAGACATTTTCCCATTTATTTTGCTCTTCCCTGTCAACTAATTCAGTTTTTGAAATAGGAGAATGTGTTTCCTTCATTAATCATTAAACTCATTTAGATACGGGGCAGGGTGAGGGGGGAATAGTGTTTCTTTTTCCTGGTGACACTCACTAATCTCTTGGCTTCAGTCAAAAGAGGATTTCATCTAACCTATTTTGAATAGAGGATTAAGGACAATTAGGCTTCTTCCTCTACTTCACCATTAAGATGGGATGTTGTGAAATCCTCTGAAAAGAACATCTGCTGATGTGCCATTAAAGTTTTGCAAAATTAATGTTAATAATCAAAATAGTTGTATGCAGAAAAAACCTGTGGATGAAGTACTTGTCTGAAGATAATTGCATGGATGAGCTGGGGAGAGAGAAGGAATACTGAATGGTTTGCCCAGTAGCTCTGTCTCTAATGCTTCTAATTTACACTGTGTAGTAGCCATGCAGATGAACCAAAATGGATTTCTTGTTATGTGAATTGTATTAGCAACTTGCAGTTCATGCTTAACATTTTACATAATTCTTCGCTTCTTTTCAAAGTCCTATTAATGAGTTGTTTGCGCAAATTATTGTAAACAAAAGTATTAATGTGATCCATTATCCTTGCTTGTATAACTATTTTATGCTACTTCTGTTCATTATAAGTGGCGTCTCTTGAGATGAATCCAAATCAGCAGTGGCATTTGATGGCTAAATGAAACTGCTGTACTTGTTAAGAGGTCATTACAAAATAAAGGTGAAAAATGCTACTGTTTTTGGAACATATGTGATGTGCATAGGACAGTATAATGATTATTGCGAAGGGAAAATGACTGTGTGTATTTTGGAGAAGTTTTTTTGAGAAGTTTCTGAATCCATCCTGTAAATGATAGAACTGATTGCCTTCCATGAAGCATGGATAGTAGGCTGTGAAGCTACAAAGAAGGTAGTTGAGTGATGCTTGCCTCTGAGAAATTGCTCTTGCAGTCTTAATTTCATTACTTGCAGTTGTAGGTAGGTTACTGAAACGCATAATTTCTTTAGGTTTATTTCCTGCAGAACATGGGAGAGTCAAATCTAATCCTATTTTTGGGATGGTAATATATATGAAGAAGGATTGTCCAGAAAAAGCTGAAGCCTATTTACTTCATCTTATTCTTGAGGTGACTTGGAGCTGAATAAACTGTAATTTCCCAGATTGGCATTATCCACGGTTCCTGAATGAGTGGAGTGTTTGGCCTCTGGGATCCCAAAGCTCCCTTTAAGGAGAGATGTGTTCTGTTAAAATCCATCTGGTGGCTTGGGTTTGAGGCTATAGTAACAGAGGAAATGCCAAAAACTGGATGAGTTTTGGGAATATGGAGGAAATGTTGGAGAATTTGACATCTACTTATTGAGTGATTATTTTTTCAGAGGGAGAAGACATTATTTAAAATTTAACTGCATGAAAGTTCTTAAAAACCAGGCTGCCATATAATCTTAGTATAAAAATGTGCCTGAGTAGAAATATACTCTTTTATTATGTGAAATACAATATGAATGAAAGAGGTTACTGTAAATGTAGGCTTAAAACAGTTTATTGACTGAGTCATAGCTAAAAAAAGTAAACTTTCATGCTGATATTAGCAAAGGTATAATGTAAGTTCAGGCTAGACGTTTTGCTTTAGTTGAAAAGATTCCTTACAGTCTGAGCAGATTTTGATACATTAATGTTAGTTCTTTAGTTTATACTCAACATTTTTTCTGTAAACATAGAATACATTGACATGCTGTTATTTATTGTTGTGTTGTGTGTTTTACAGAACAGCTGTAACTCCTTTTATTAAATTGTGTGGTTCCTTTTTCTTTGATTGCTTTCAGTGGAATTGTGGTAACAGTAAGCATGATGTCAAGAGTTACCTTCATCTTTCATATTCTAGTCTTGTCACCAAAGTATGAACTCTGAAAGGTTAACTCTGATAAAAACTTTCTGCTCACCTAGGCTAAGAAAAAATAATAAAAAAAAATCAGAGATTTCTCAGGTATTATAAACATTATCAAGTGAATTTAATGTTTAAAATCCAGTATATAGATTTTTAAAATGTGTTATATTGTTTCTTTTTAAAGAATATTTAGTATTTTTATCCTTTTTTATTAGAAAATTTTAAAAGCTTTTCAGTTCCTGACTACATTAAACAAGCACTTTTCAGGGTTCTGAACAAATCCCCTTTATTTTTGACTTTAAGCTCTTCGTGTATTGTTGGTACAACAGATACATAGGTGGTTGAATATATGACTGGTTGTTAATATCATGGTGGGGAGGATAGGGACAGGTGGGTTAAAGCTAAGCTAAGAATTTTGTTTAATGACAATTATTGAGCATAACTACACAATTCTTTCACTTTCTAAGTTAAAAAATAGACAGCACAAAACTAACCCACAACGTTATTGTAACTTCACCTGCAAATGCTGTAGTGTTGTTAATCTGAACAGTGTTAACTGACTGCTTGCTATTTACAGTTGTCAAGTGACCAGATGGCCTAATTTGGTAGGAGGTGCCTGTGTACTGACACTAAGAGGGAAGAAATGAAAACTGGAAAAAAGCTCTTTCCTTAGCCCAGAACTGCATGATTGCTTTAAGCTGATCCATGAATATGAATATGTTGACTTCTTGATGCTGTGAGCTTTTCTCTGACATAAGGAGGTTATGTTTCCATACTTGTTGGCTGAAATAACATTGAAGCAATGGAAAAGCTTCACATGCTTTTGTGAAGCAGTGCACAGTGAACACAGGCAGGTATAAAGATGTGTTTATAAAGGGCAATCTGGATTGTGGTTTAGCATCTCCTGCCTCTTTAAGCCCAGGAGGTCTCAAATTTGAAAGGCTTATCTTTTTTTTCTTCCTTAAAGGAAGGGTTCTTAAGCCTCTGAGTTACTTCCTAGGAAGTGAAGAGTTTACCTTGAGCATTTTTACTCTGTTAGTGATATTTGCTGTAACTCATTAAAAGAGCTTTTATGGCAGCATATATATAAAATAAGTTTTTTGAAAAATTACTTGAGGCTAGATTTCTGCTGGGCATGTAGAATTAAGATATCAGGGTTCCTTTGCTATTTTCTTGCAAACGCTATGGTATTTTAAGATGAAAATAATGCTTTTATGCAGACATTTGCTTTATTAAATGTTAAAAATGGTGACAAAAGCTAAAGAAAGTTTGCTTTAGTTGTGGTAATAGTTGAGTCACTGAGACAACTGCAAATACTTGAAGACCTGTGAGGCTAGTAATACAGTGGCTTTGGCTTTTCTTGCTTTCTCCCTCTGCCTGCAGTCAGACCACTTAATTCTGCTTCTAATGACTACTTCTTGCTGTAGAATAGCAGGTGCTTAGTTATGTGGCTTTTAGCTGATCTTTTACAGTATTATGATAGAGGGAAAAAGTGCTACTGCACTGTCAAATTTGTAGTTATCTCGGAGGTGTGGAGTGGAAAAGGAGAAATGTAGGCTTTCCAGCCCCATGGGCATGAGCACAGGGAGCTTCCTGCCTGGCACTGGGCAGCTGGGTCAGTAAAAGAGTGAAAAAGCATGTCTGTGGTGCTACTGCTGGCTGCAGGCAGCTGCATCTTATCACTTCCTTAAACTGATTCAAGGTGTGATCTGGACTTCCCTTCAGTTTCCCATAGTATGTAGAAAAGACCAAAGCAGAAGTGTTAAGCAGGCTGTGGCATATAGCTCCTGTAGTCTTGGAAGAGTTGTCAGAAAGGCCTCTGGCTGTACAGACAGGTTTGTACGTTCTTTTGTGTTTGGGATGTACTGTTGATTTGTTTGTAGAGACATCTGTTTCACTTTGCTGAGTGACAGATCATTGGGCAGTGGCTGTATGTGGGTGCATTCCTAGAGAGGCAGCTCTGTTCCTCTGGGTTTGAAGCTGAAATGGGTGAAGCAGTAGCAAGTTTCGCTGTGAGGGAAAGAGTGCTGCCAAGTGCCAGAGTTCTAGGTAGTGCTTCTAACTGGAATGAAGTGACATCCCAGAGTGCTGACTGATGAGTCAGGGACTGATTTGGCAAGATGCTGACATCCATGGAACACTGCCTTGTTTTGTGAGTAGCATCTGGCATTAGAAAAGAAGTAATTGGGAGAGAGGTGGGAGTTAACAGTGCATGTAAATGTCAAGAAGCTTGATGATTTATGGAATGAGGAGAGGCTTGTGGGGTACTACATACTGGAGAGAATGTTACTTAAAAATAAACCAACCAGGATGTAACTCCACCTTTTTGTCCCCAAACTAACCCTCTGATATGCATGCACTTGCAGCACTTGTGTCATGTGGCTTGACCTTCCTTAAGTGCAGTCAAAACGTAATTGGGGGGGGGGGGGGGGGGGGTGGAGACCCACGCCTG